>ML664177.1:33293792-33475693 GCA_007570785.1 Antilocapra americana | reverse complement strand
TAAATGGAGACACCTTGCTTCCTGACCTAAATAATGACTGTGTTCTCCAGGCTCTGTTCTTCACCTATCATGAGGGTGTTCAAATTGGTACCAAGTCCTCTCAGCCGTCACGGTGGGATGACTTCTGTGATGCAGACAGATCACTGGGAAGGTAATCTCTGGGAGGAGCTGTTCTCACCCTGATAGTAAACAACAGCTTATGTCACCAAGCAACTGTTATCTTCCTGGTCCTGAGAACCCTCCAAAGTATGTTTCTAAAAAACTGCCTGTAAGTCACTAACCAATGAGAGATGGATGTTATGCTAATAGGCACAAACAGGGCCAGTCTCAGAGGAAGTGGCTGACATCATAGCTGCTTTACCCAGCAGGGATTTCCTTCCCTTCCTGCAGAAGATAATCATCAGAAAATACTGGGTCAGAGCTCTGGAATTATACTGACACCTCCTGTAAAGGAGAGAGAAAAATTCTGATCCAAAAATAAGTCTGATTCTGCTGCCTTTTTCATTTTTGCAGCAGGACCTGCAGGGAGAGTGGTAGGCAGGTCTCCGACAGTCAAGACAGGGTCTTTGAAGCACCGTTATTTCATGTGGCCCTTTCTCACCCTTCTCCTCCCAGTGCAGAGGTCAGTAACCAGTGACCTGAATTTTGTGCTGATCACAGCCTCCTTTTTCCTTATTGTGTCATCACGTTTTGTTCTGACAATACATAGCTTAGTTTGCATGTTTTGAATTTTACATAAATGAAATCATACTGTGTATTCTTCTATGACTTTTTTTTTTTTTTGGCCTAACATGTTTTTAAGATTCATCAATGTAGCTGTAATTTTATAGTGTAGACAGTAAGCCACAATTTATTTATCTGCCTTGCTGACCAGCAGTTTTGGGCTACAAATGATTACAGACAACACTGCTATGGACAGTCTTGTGCCTGGTGCAGTTTGGTTTCTCAAAGACGTTTAATATATAGGAGGGGAAAAGGTGGGTCATAGGGCCTGTGTGCATTGTTAATTTTACTCAGTAACACTATACCGCCTCCCCATGAAGCCTCTTCCCAAGCCAGTTTATTCTAACACTCCATCAGTAGGGACATATAAGACATTAAATCATATATGTTACTTTAAACTGTTAACATTTATACTCAGCTGATGCTCTAGGTAGGCAGCAAGTAAAAAGTGAATAAGTGGTGGCTGCTCAGTTGTGTCTAACTCTTTGTGACCCCCATGGACTGTAGCCCGCCAGGCTCTTCTGTTCATGGAATTCTCTGGGCAAGAATACTGGAGAAGGCCCTTCTCCAAGGGATCTTCTTGACCAAGGGATCAAACCCAGGTCTCCCGCATTGCAGGCGGATTCCTTACCATCTGAGCCACCAGGGAAGCCACAGGCAACAAGTAAATAAGGTCAAAAAGAACTTCAGAGCTGGTTTGTGGCCTGGATGATGCAACCAAGTCTCAGGTTCTTTTCCTCCCTGAGTGGCCTCTGACCTGAATTTGGACTCACATAAACTCACTGACACATGTGAAGTGACTGGGTCATTCTGGGTAGGAATTTGGCCTTTTACTTAGTAAATGAGCAAGGAGGAAATCTAAACGACAGGATGCATATGGCATCCCATTCTCTTGCCTTCATTTTTTCTGTTAGTCGCTCAGTCGTGTCCGACTCTTTTGTGACCCCATGGACTGCAGCCCACCAGGCTCTCCTGTCCATGGGATTCTCTAGGCAAGAATATTGGAGTGGACTGCCATTTCCTACTCCAGGGAATTATTTTTTCCTGACCCAGGGATCAAATCTGCATCTCTTCTGTCTCCTGCATTGGCAGGCGGATTCTTCACCACTGTGCCACTTGGGAAGCCTCTTATTGTTACATGTTTGGTGAACTGCCAACTCTGAGAAAATTATGTAGAGGAAAATACTGCTAAAAAAGGAGTATCAGTTGTAGTGAAATCATAGTGTTTATGATCACTTCTCAGGGCATTAAGCAGTCTGCAGAGAAGAGAAGAGGGAAGAGAGAAAGAAAGCATCAGCTGAGCATCTTCTGAGCTGTGCATGGTCCTAAATGCTCTAAGATTATTTCATTGAAATGCTATTAAGAAAATCATTTAAACTTTACTGGTGACTGGCTGTCACCTGATCAGGAATCCATGTTCTCTCATTCTCAGGTTCCCTCCTGCTGGCCGACCATTGTGTACCAGCTAACTAGACTAATGTCTCCATCAGCAGAGACAGCTCTATCTTCTCTGGCCCTGGTGACAGGGACATTCAAAAATCAAAACACCTATGAGGACATGTCACAGACTCCCCCTGGCCGCCATCCAGTTTTCCCTCCTCACGCCTTATATGCTGGAACCTAATATCTCAGACACATGGTCCAGCTTGCAGATACATGAAAGCTGAACCTGTCGAATGGAACATAAATCTGCCAGATACTTCAACGATCAGAGTCCAGGATAACAAACAGGGTGGCTGGTAGCTTAACGGAGGGTTTCAGCACATACACACACATACAACCCTCCTCCCGCATCACTCCTATCCCCCAGCTATAACAACAGAAAACATAAAATCAGATATGAACAGTATCAGTACCTTTGTGATATCCTCACTTTCAGATCTAAAGGAGAATATGAAATATTAGCCTTCATCAGGCTTAAAGACAGACTAAAAGATGCAAAAAATCCCTTGAATTTCACAGGGGCTCTCACTGGTCTATATTCTCATATCCTGATTAAGAGACTGTAACCACCTCATAAATCACTACAGGGGCCTACTGTCACTTTGTTAAACTTCTCTTCTGCCAAGAGGTCGAAGTGCCAAGCTAATACCCTCCAACAGAGGGTTGCCTTCTCAAGTTAAGCACCCTGTGCCACTCTAGACAACCAATGGGGCTTGACAATGCCAGGATCAGGGTGCTAGTTCTGTGGGAAAACCATGGCATCTTCCTGGGAGAAGATGTGAAATACAAGATGTCTGAGTGCCTGGACAGGAAATGGAGTTTCTTTGTAAATACAGTGAGTCCTCGGGATTTTCCCAAGGACTTTCCTCTCTTGGGTTACCAAACCACAAGGCTTGGCAGAGCTTCAGACAGTCACAGGCCTCTGGGGCTTCTCCTTCTTTGCTCTTCTAAGCATACAGACCTTGAAGCAGTTTTCTGGGGCTGGGTAAGCAAGCTTCTCTGAGGCCCAACCCACTTGGCAGTCGGCTTGGTAGGTAGCTTTACAAGTGCTATATTCCTGACAATACATTATAGCCTGCAGACCAGAGCAGCTACATACCCAGGAGGAACTCCCACTCTTCTCCCTTACTGGCAGAGGCCCGATTTGGTTTGAGTGTTCAAGTCCCACAGTTCAGGGAATGTAGTACTTCCCTAATAGCAGAGGGTGAATGTGAATTATGTTTTTGGCCATGTGGCTTGTGAGATCTTTGTTCCCTGAGCAGGGATTGAACCAGGGCCACAGCAGTGAGATCGAGGGAGTAGTAACCACTGGACTGCCAGGGAATTCTCTGTGAGTTTGTTTTAACCAATCCAGGAAATTCTATTTTCCTAGTCAGTGATTAATGTTAGGAGTATGACCCAGTGCTGGTCAATGGTCCTGTGGGGGTGGAGTCGGTGGCAGACTGTTGGGGAGCTTCTGTAAAAGGTCTTCCCCTCTGGCTGAAATGCCCATTCTTCCAGCCAGATGCTGTGAATTTCTAGGGAGATGCCTAGAAATGTGGCACCTGTCTGGAGTCATAAGGCAAATTCAAGGACCAAGCCATTAGCCACGGAAAGGAGAGCAGGAAGAGGGCACCGACTGACATCTCTGATGCCACCCCAAGCCATTATACAGTCTACCTTGGTGCTTCCTGATACAAGAGATGGTAAATCTTTCTAAACCACCTACAGCTGGGCATCGGGTGGGTATCCAGTGTGTGCTCCTGCTGATCCACTCTTCAGCTGATCCACTTTCCAAACAGCTCTCCATCCTGGAGACTGACCTATGCCTCACCTCGACTGGCCCCCCCGTCTTCTGACTTTCGCAGGATTTGGCTGATGGGGAGCCCCAGCAGGAGACTGGAGAAGAGTGGAGGCAGGCCACTGTTCTCCTAGCTTCTTCCCCGCAGGGCCACTCTGGCTGGCTGGAGCCCCTGACTGAAGGCTGCTGCCTCTCTGAAGGGGCCTTTTCTCCAGGAGTCTTCTTCCAGATTCTAGTAACTGCTCCTCACTCTGGGCCCAGGAGCTACTACCAAACAGCTCTGCTGATACAAGTTCCTTGATTCCACTACAGTCTTAACGCCTTTGTAAACAATCCCTTTAAAAAGTCTTTCTCATAGAATCCGAATCTGAGTACACTGCTTCTTGTGGAGACTCCCAACTGATGGAGACCGACTACTAACTTGCAGCTGAAAGTCACTTAAGTGACACCCCAGCACTAAACTTTAGTTTTTAAAATTCAGGAAACATCACAATGCAGACAATTCCAGGACACTTCCATTCCAGTTTCAAGTGGAGTGAGTGTGTCTATAGGTGGCGGGAGGCGTGGTTGGAGGAAATAAATGGCGTGTGCGTGTGTGCTTTCTGGGTAGCCCAGTAGGAAGCACGTGACGGGAATCACATCTGAATAACCCTTAACAGTACATATTATACATTATACACACTTTTATTTACCACCATGCTGTGAGCTAGGTCTCTTGGTTTTCATTTTATAGATAGGATCAGGTGAGGATGAGAACTGAGAATTAAGTTCTCAAAGCTGCAACAAGGGGGTAAACCAGGAACGGAAACCAGATCTACTGACTCAAAATTCTGTGGTTTCCTCACTCCCCAGGGCTTGCCCTTCCCTCTGTGAATCAAGACCAGAAAGGCAGGATGGAACAAGGGGGAAAGGGAAGAGGCAGGGTGGATGTGTGGGTTAATCCTGCCCTTCCTATCCTCATCGGAGACTCTTCTGCAATTCCTTTAACATATAAGAAAAACTACATATGCTAGAAAAACCCAATCCAACAGCTTGCAGTAGCCTGGGATTCCAGAATAAATACTGAAATTGGCAGGACACAGAGTGTTCTTCCTCTCGACGGGTCACGTGAGGACACTGCCTAATATCTGTCATGTGTGTGTCTGGGACTATACAATATTTATGCATCATTCAACCCTCAGATGCCTCTTTCTTGTGCCAAAAAGAACTGCTCTGTCCCCTATCTTCTGGTCTGACCTAAAAATGTCATCAAAATCTGGCCCCAAAGACCTATATATTCTTTTTAAGTGGAGGACTTCAGTATCCTCCCAACCTCCTA
Organism: Antilocapra americana; assembly: GCA_007570785.1. Taxonomy (NCBI): domain Eukaryota; kingdom Metazoa; phylum Chordata; class Mammalia; order Artiodactyla; family Antilocapridae; genus Antilocapra; species Antilocapra americana. The sequence continues at coordinate 33,470,429 of ML664177.1, read as the reverse complement.
AGAGAACGGCTTGGATGAAATCGTGCCAAGAACTGAGTAAGTGGGCGGGGTTTTTAGTGGAAACGATAGTGCTGTGGCCACATGTTCACAATGCCACGGGGGTGGGAGGGTGGTCCTTTGGCTGGGATAGGCTGGAAGGCTATTTAACATTTTAACATCAGGGGAAACACAGCCCAGATTTAAGAGTCAAGACCAAGTCATGAGACTCACTGGAGTCGAACTCTGGCATCAGCTCCGCCTGCTTCTAGGCAGCTGTGCCTTCGCCTGAACAAACCACCGGGAACATGCCGACGTGGGAAAACACAGCAAAATACAGCACTCCACAGAACTCTAGCACGTGGTGTCTCAGGAAACTGACCCTTGAATTCAGTTTACTATCTCCGTCCTTTTCCTGAAATCTGCTAAAGGTGGTTTTCACCATCCCCACTAAAGGGGTAATAAATAATGTAGTAAAATTAATAACTTATCTTACAACCAATTCCCAAATTCTTGTGGAAACAGCCAGTGCTTATTGATACAGGAAGATATTTAAGACCTAGTTCTGGGTAGACAGAGAAATACAAATACTGTACAGTACCTCTTACACATGGAATCTAGGAAAGTCAAACTTGGAGTAAGAGAGTGGTGCGGAGTGGTTGTTACCAGAGGATGGTGGGGTAGGGGTGATGGGGAGAGGCTGGTCAAAGAACACAAATTCCCAGTAGTGAAATTCTCTGGTTCTGAGGATCTAATGTACAGCATAGAGATTATAGCCAATAATACTGTATTATATACTTGAATTGATGTTTTCAAATTGTGGTGCTGGAGAAGACTCTTGAGAGTCCTTTGGATGCAAGGAGATTAAACCAGTCAATCCTAAAGGAAATCAACCCTGAATATTCATTGAAAGGGCTGTTGCTGAAGCTCCAATACTTTGGCCACCTGATGCGAACAGCAGACTCACTGGAAAAAACCCTGATGCTGGGAAAGACTGAAGGCAAAAGGAGAAGAGGGCAGTAAAAGATGAGATGGTGGATGGCATCGCCAACTCAATGGATATGAATTTGAGCAAATTCTGGGAGACAGTGGAAGACAGAGGCGCCTAGTGTGCTGCAGCCCATGGGGTCCCTAAGAGTCAGACACGACTTGGCAACTGACTAACAACAACACAGAATGTTGCTAACAGAGATCTTAAATAGTCCTACCACAAAAAAGGAAAGGTAATTATGTATGGGGATGGAGGTGTTAGCTAATGATACGGCTGAATCAGTGTGCAATATATACATTTATGGAATCAATACAATGGACATCTTAATAAAGCTGTTGGGGGAGGAACAGTGGCAGTTAAGTGAAGTGTGAGTGCTCCATAGATGCTGCTACAGATTAAAGAAAAGGCCCAACACTGAGTGAAGAGGTAAGACTGAAAAACAGGTTTTGTAAAAAAAGAAAAATATATCCATCAATATATGTGGCAAAAGACCCTTATGGCAGAGAGTGAAGAGGAACTAAAAAAAGCCTCTTGATGCAAGTGAAAGAGAAGAGTGAAAAAGCTGGCTTAAAGCTCAACATTCAGAAAACTAAGATCATGGCATCTGGTCCCATCACCTCATGGGAAATAGATGGGGAAACAGTGGAAGCAGTGTCAGACTTTATTTTTGGGGGCTCCAAAATCACTGGAGATGGTGACTGCAGCCATGAAATTAAAAGACGCTTACTCCTTAGAAGGAAAGTTATGACCAACCTAGACAGCATATTAAAAAGCAGAGACATTACTTTGTCAACAAAGGTCCGTCTAGTCAAGGCTATGGTTTTTAGTCATATATGGATGTGAGAATTGGACTGTGAAGAAAGCTGAGCACCGAAGAATTGATGCTTTTGAACTGTGGTGTTGGAGAAGACTCTTGAGAGTCCCTTGGACTGCAAGGAGATCCAGCCAGTCCATCCTAAAGGAGATCAGTCCTGGGTGTTTACTGGAAGGACTGATGTTGACGATGAAACTCCAATACTTTGGCCACCTCATGGAAAAACCTGACTCATCTGAAAAGACCCTGATGCTGGGAAGGATTGGGGGCAGGAGGAGAAGGGGACGACAGAGGATGAGATGGGTGGATGGCATCATCAATTCGATGGACATGAGTTTGGGTGGACTCTGGGAGTTGGTGATGGACAGGGAAGCCTGGCATGCTGTGATTCATGGGGTCACAAAGAGTCAGACACGACAGAGCGACTGAACTGAACTGAACTGAAAAGACCTAGAGACACAGACAAGATGATGTCAACTGCTGTCTGTGAGTACTGAGTTTATAAATGATTTCTCCCTTTGTAATTTTCTGTATTTCTGCAAAACATACATAACACTGGACTAAAAGATCTTAAAAAAGAAAACAAGAGTTATTTCTGGGAAGTAACTTCATACCTCACATGGATTACTTATATCCCAATTTTGCTGATTTGTTCCATGGCTGAAATTAGGCTCACTGAAAGCAAGCACTGGGGGAAAAAAAAAAAGTCCAAAACAGCAGGAGGTACTTGTTTTAAAACAATGGGCCAAAATTTTTCTAAGAATTTCAGCTATACCTAGCCCTACGTTGGGAGCAGTCAGTATCTATTTTGATACGGAAGCTGTATCTGGCCTTAGAAGATGTTAAGTATTTATTAAAACCTGCACCTGAGAACTGAAATAAGAGGATCTTATTTCCACCCTTCAAATGTCTTTAGATTAAATGCCTAGTCCTCCATGCTGAGCTCAATCAAGTTCTGGTACTTTACTAGATAGATAGAGATTTCAATTTTCAAAATGTATCACACACTTAAATTAGGCTGAGGACCAGGTACACAGAAGGACATTTCACTGTGCCCTGGGGAGCATAAAGGAGGGAAAAATCTGAGCAAGTCAATTAAGGAACTCACCTTGCTAGCAAGATCCCCTGGTACTCTTCCAGCTGTCTCATGAAGCTGGGGTTGGGCTTGGTCACTGTCCGTCTTTCCTTCACGTAGTCATAGGCTCGGTCCAGGTTCCAGCCATACTCCTTCATCGCATAGGCGATCACAGTGGAGGCCGAGCGACTAACCCCCATTTTGCAGTGCACGAGGCATTTAGATCCGTGTTTCCTTGTTTGGGGGATTCAGATAAGGAGGAAAACACAATAGTGAGTACATTTTATCTTTCTTTTTTTTTTGAGATTTTTGATGTGGATCATTTTTTAAAGTCTTTGTTGAACTTGTTACAGTATTGCTTCTGCTTTATGTTTTGGTGTTTTGGCTGTGACGTATGTGGGGTCTTAGTTCCCTGACCAGGGATTGAACCTGCACCCTGCTGCAGGTTAAGGTGAAGTCTTAACTGCTGGACCACCAGGAAAATCCTTACAGTGAGTACACCTGAAAAGCTAGGTTCTTAATGTGTCCATGTCTCCTGTCCGGCCCTTTCACTCTGCTTTGTAATTCATCCCAGCTGAGTGCACTCGTGTGCACCTCAAATCACATGTATGGGGCGCTCCTGGTGCATTCAAACAATATTCAGTGTTAATATTAAGCCTCTTTAGTTCAGCAAATGTTTAGTTCAGTAAACATTTACTGAGCATTTACCACGTGTGAGACATTGTGCAAGGTCTGGGATGAAAAAATAAGTAACAGGTTTTCCCTAGAGGGTAGGAGTCGCTGGGAGAAGTGGACAATTAAAATTCAGAATGGTAATTGCAATGACAGTTGGTCACAGAGCACAGAAGGAGAATTTTCAATTTAGAGACTGGACCCCATTTTGTGTGTGGCTGCAGGCCAGTCCCCTCGGCCCCAAGGGCACATTTCACGGCTGGCAGGCGACTGAGTTACAGGTGTGGTGGTGATTCATCCAATTTATCCAAATGCTGGGAGATGCTTCCAGTTCCAGCAAGAGTTCCGTCCCAGGAGGAAAGCACAGACCAAATGAAACTGACTCTTCTCTTTACTCAGACACAGCCCTGGATATTACTTTTCACAACACCATCACCCCTGCTGTATCTAGGGACTGGCTGTAGAAGCCGGGGAACTGGACAGGACCATGTGATGCACCACATGGCTTTCTCAGCCAGAAGGGTGGCGTGAATAACAAGCTGTTTGTTTCTTCTTTTTTAATGGAGTAGAAGAGAAAACAAAGTTACCACAGAGTGACACAAACAAACAAACAAAACCCCTCAGTCTTATGCCAGAGCTAATTACCTCAGATCTGAACATTACTTGGTTATGCTAATTCTACTAATAACACAGTGTCTGGCCTGGAGTAAGCCTTCAAATGTTTGCTAAATGTATGAACAAACTCATGGATCTGCTGATTTTGTCTGTCAGCTGCAAGTAGGATAAACATTTTAAAATTTGCAAAAAAGGACAGTTACTCTTATCACTAGTATACATGGGCTGGGATCCTTCCCAAGGGGTTATCCCAATAAATTTAAAAATGTATATGTCAGCCCAACAGGGGAAATCTATTCATTCACTCACTCACTGTATTACAGTAGACATGCTTCCTTCCAGAAGCTTATAATCCTTTAGCTGGAGACAGAGACACATGAAAGAGTTAAGCACCAATGAAAGGAAGCATGAGGTTAAGTGCCAAGATGAGAACCAGCCAGATAAGCTATGAGAATGCAGAGCGTGGTCTGGAATAATTTAAACAGCTTCATAAGAAAGGTAAAATTTTAGCGTTCTAATGGCTGGTGCGAGTGTGTTTCTCTGTGTACTCAGATGATCCCAAATGACTAGGAAATATTTGTTTTGCTTGTGGCACCACAGAGGTTTCATTTAGACTACAGTTGGGAAGCCACGTCACAGTGACTCAGATGGAAGTTCAGACATGTGTTCTGTATTTTCCCATCAAGCTCTGATAGCTTTAATATGTTGAATTTCAGGTCTTTGCCTGCAAGCAAGGAAGGTACTCAAACTTGGCCAATCTTAAGAAAAATACAATTATGAAATCCATTCTTATGAAAACATTTCTACATTTTGAGCTGGTTTTTTTTAGTGAATGGCTTCTAACTCAGGTAATGAAGGATGTGAAGTTGGTTTTCACCTACCCCAATTTCATCTTTCAGGTTCAGTGCTTGCCCCACCCCCTTACTTTAAGTGCTAGACTGTCCAGATTAAGCCCAGCAGCATATTAGGACTCCTAAACTCACCCAAGAGTAGGCAGAGTCTGGCATTCAGGGCCCTGATTAGGGTTGAGATGTCCACATGAGATGTCCAGGGTCACTTAGGGAGGCGCTTGCTCTCAGATGCTGACCTACGCTTGCAGGACATGAGAGTGCATGCCTCTCAGCAGATGTAACGTAGGCGCCTCACGTATTTCACTTCAACCTCAGCCCTGCTGGAATCAGCCTTTCTCTTCACTGGGACTGGGGCCTCGCCTTGATCTCTAGCCTCTTTGGCTGGTACCCTGACTATTGCCTCATCTTTTCCAGTCCTCTTTCCTTAAGTAACTAGACTGCTCCTATAGTTGATGGACTGAAAAGAGACACGATCTTAGGTTCAAGTCTTGTCTCCACAAGTTGTTAGTTAATCTCTCGCTGAGCCTCATCTCTGTATTCTGTCCTCCTCTGAACAGAAGGAAGACAGTACACACCTCTCTGGGTTTTGGCAAACAGAGGAGAGAATATGTGTAAAGTACATGGCACATAGGAAGCATGCTATGAGTGGTATTATCATTGGGAATAATTTAATAAGCAGCTTCAACAGTACAGAAGTTTTTCAGGTACCTCTAGGAGATTGAGAGAATGGGCTCAAAGCTGGAGTATGGGAATGGGAACTCAGGGCAACTATGAGGAAGCATTTTCTGACCATGAAGGTCCTTAAGTGAGATATGGTATCATTTTAGAAGGAGGATTTTAAAAACACAAGTGCTTCTCATTTGCCAGGGAGCATCTGAGTCTCACCACACCTGCAGGGGTAGCGTGGGCAACACGTTCACTGAGGGTTTCTTCTTTTGAAGGAATACATAGGACTGGCAAGGAAATCCCCAGGGACTTAAAAAAAAAATAGTGTTGACATATTAATACTAATTAATACTAAATCCTAAATACTATGGAGTTGTTTCAGTAAAAGGAAGACAACCATAGAAGGGCCAGAGCAAATTTTCACTATTTAGAGTACTGCAAATGTAAAGGACTTAATACTCATTGGAAAAGGCCTTGATGCTGGGAAAGACTGAAGGCAGGAGAAGGGGGCAGCAGAGGATAAGATGGTTAGACAGCATCACCGACTCAATGGACATAAATCTGAGTAAACTCTGAGAGACAGTAGAGGACAGAGGACCTGGTGTATTGAAGTTCAGGGGGTTGCAGAGTTGGACACGACTTAGCAACTGAACAACAACAAGAAAAGTAAAAATAAGGGGAAAAGATTTCCAAAGCTCGCTGTGGCTTTCTCCTTGATTTCAGGGAGGAGGATCTACTGTTCTATCTGTCTGTAGCAATTTCTATTCTATAACTTTCAAATGTCCTCACTGGCAACTTCAGAATTTCTTCCTTCTCTCATTTCTATTTCTTTTGCTGCAGCTTGAGTTTATTTTCTCTCATTTTGTGCTCAATGGAAATAGCCAATATGAAATCATCTTCCAGGAACTTCATCTACTTAAAGCAAAAGTATTAAGTCTCTAGTCATCTTTTTTCCTAGGATTAAGAAACCCCAGTCTCCTTTTTTTCTTTACGTCCTTTCCCTGAGTATCATCAGTAAGTTATCTACAGCTTTCAGGCCCCAGTCATGTGTGGTGCAAAAGGAGGAGGAGTCCGAATGCGCATGTGGGACCAGGACTCACTTTGCTTTAGAGATGAATTTGTAAGTGTCATTCCAGTAAGCCAGGAGGTCCGTTGCCTCTTCATCATATACCCGAATGTTGTGATACTCAAAGACTCCCGGGAAGAAGTTGTCTATCTCTCGAGTGACATTCAAGATATAGCGAACCCTGTGAGGAAACCAAGAGAGAATATGAGCTCTACTACTCAGGCGAAATCCAATTCCCAGCACTGTTTTTCTTATTTAAAACTGGATGAAATTAAGTACCAAACTATGGAAGAAAGCTAAAAAAAACAAAAATAACAACAACAAAAACAACCCTAAGAGGCTATACTTAATACAGAATCTGTAATAGGGTCCTGGGCATACCTGGGTCTCAGGGATTTAACTGAGAGAGAAGCTGTCTACCAAGTTCAACATCTGAATTCCATTTTCAGTTTGTGTGTAGTTATACAATTTCTTCTTTCAGTCTTTTGAAAATATGCCTTACAATTTACTCCAAAGAATCAACTCGAAGCTGGTCATCTGAAAAATTCTCTTCAGTCACAAAAATTATACCAGCAACAAAATTTATTCTGTGGAAGTCATGTGTATTAAATCAGATTATTAACATGTATCTTAAGAAAAAAAAATAGAAGGAAACATTTTCTATCTTTCTAAATGCCAGATTGTCGGCTTTTTGCTCTATTACTCCCTTTAAACTACATGAAAGGCAAATGAGGCCAGGGCTGGGAGGGTCAGAGGAAAGTTGGACTTCAAACTCTCTCCGCTCTCAAGGCTGCATTCCTGGCTGCTATGACAGCAGATGTGTCTGAGAGTTCTTCCAGGCTTGCAGAAAATGGTTTCTGTATCAAAAATTTCCTCTGCTGTCTCTCCCACTGTGCAATCTAATAAATGCTTGGGTTTAATTTGCCAAAGGATTATCTTTTTGCAGTGCTGTGTGGCCTCAAGATATCACTGTTGCCTACTTCAACAATACAACACATACACCGTTTCTCTCTGTAGAAGCGACTTCCTTCTCAGAACCACACGTGGACTTCTAGAAACCCAGTCTCTGAAGTCAGAGGAAGGACTACAGAAAGGGAGAGCCATGGCAAAGCAAACCTGTGGTGGAGATCAAGCAACCAAACTTTTTCTGGGACATGATTTCTGTCTGTTTCAACTGAGCATCAAAGTCCATCACTAGAAAGGATTTTTTTTTTTTCCCTTTTTAATTTAAAAAGCAAGCTGGGCTTCCCTGGTGGTCCAGTGGTTAAGACTCCACACTTCCACTGTAAAGGGCATGGGTACTATTCCCTGCTGGGGGAACTAAGATCCTGCAAGCCACGTGGTGAAGCCTGTCCTCCCCAATTAATTCAAAATACTAAAAGGCAAGCAACATGCATCTGTGGAAAACACTCTAGAAGTTCTCCAAAAGGTTACCATCTGATCCAGTAATTCCTCTCCTAGCTATAAACTGAAGAGAAGTGAAAACATGTCTGCCCAAAGCCAAAAAGTGGAAACAGCCCAAATGTCCACCAAATGATGAATGGACAAATAAAAAGTGGTGTGTGTGTGTATGTATCTCTCCATAAAATGGAATATTATTTGGCAATAAAAAGGAATAAAGTAGTAATATATGCTACAATACTGTAAACCTTGAAAATACAATGTTAAGTGAAATAAACCATTCTTAAAAGGCCACATATTGTATAATTTCATATAAATGAAATGTTTAGAATAGGTCAATCTATAGCGATAGAAAGTAGATTAGTAGTTTCTAGGAGTTGGGGAAGAGGATGGGAAATGGGGGTGACTGCTAAAGCGGCTTTCCTTTTGGGTTGGAAAAAATTTTTAAATGGACTGTTACACAGTTCTGTGAATATACTAAAAACCACTGAAGCACACATTTTAAAAGGTTGAACTATAAAGTATGTAAATTATATCTCAAAACTGTCAGAAAAGGCAAGCACACTTCTTATTTCATTTAAAATAAAAATGAACAACTCTCCCACCCCAGTCCCATACTTCAGTAAGGGATTACAGCAGGACAGGATTTCCCAATCTTTTCATTATGGAAATCTAGGCAGCCACTACCCATTGGAAATGGCACTCCTTGAATCTTCTTTGCCATTTCTATAAAGGAGCAGCAGTTTACTTGGAGTTCTAAAGTCAGTGGATTGGGTGAAAATGGCCTTATTGTCAAAATTAAACTTGAAAATCCCTTAAATCATCCACAGGGGCAATATACATGTTTTATATACAGATCCCTGAACTGTTAATTCTTCATCCATTTAAGATGAAGCACCAGTGAATTTAAGAAACAAGATCTAAGTAGATGTCTGAGCATCTAACCATACTTGTCTTTTTTCTGTGTTTTATAATTTATCCTTGTAAGTAGTAAATGAGATAAATGGGTCTCATCTCCAGCTGGGGATATCAGTCAAAGTATATACATACATGAATGATTCTAATGCATTTGGCAGGCAGTGCTCTATAAATTCAGATTTCTTATTGAACACTGTATCAGGTACTAGTTTCCTGCAGATCACAGTCTGTCAATTTACCTATCATTCCCTCACGTTTACTGGGCACCCTTTTGGTATAAAGCTCTAAGTTTGGTATGTTTCACACAAAACTAAGATACAGTCTCTGCTTTCAAGAACTAATGATTCAATCCTCACCAACTTAAAATTTCCAAGTTCTCTTTATTTTTGTACCTTAAAATTAGGTAACCAGATTTCCATTCCCCTTTTCCCAAAATGTGTATAATCACTTGTCTTTCTTTCTTCTGAGGGAGAAGTAGAAGTATGCAATTAATCACGTTCAAGATAGCCAGAAGGCTGACTTGTAGCTGAGAAAACAGGCAGCCAGCAATCAGCCAGCGAGTCATCACTATCTCTGAGTTTCAGTAGGTCTTATCTCTGTCCAAGTGAAGAGTCAGCAAGACCAATGTCCAGACATGATTTTCTCTTCTCTTAATGTAATGAATGATCTGACCTAAAGCTGAGTCTGATGGAAGATTTAGGCATTGGCTAAGAAGTGAAAAGGAAGAATGGTGGCTTTTTGCTTGTTGAAGGTTCACTGTGGTCTCAGCTGCTACAATCAAAGATAACCATACCATTTAGGAACACATTTCTTAATACAAGTCAGTCTTCTTGTTCAATTTTACATTGTTCATTTTATATTTATAACCTACCTATTCTTCATGCATCTTACTATAAAAGGATAGGGACTGAGACTTATTTTTCTTTGGATTCCTAGCATCTAGCTATGCTTGGCCTACAGAAATTACTCAATAAATGTTGACTAGAGAGCTGTACACCCAACACATGCGGTTCTGCATACTCTTACATAAAAACAGGAACCACGATTCAGAGAGACAGTAAAAAGACCAATGGTTGCCTGGGGTGGGGGTGGGGAATAAATGGACAGAGCACAGAGGATTTTTCACGAGGTGAAGATACTCTGCATGATGCCATCGTGATGGACACACGGTCATTATACATTTGTCCAAAGCCACAGAAGATACAACACTAAGAGTGAACTTTTATATAAACTATGGGCTTTAGGTGCGATGAGGTGTCAACATAGGTTTATGGGATGTGAAAAATGTACCTCTCTGCTGGGGATGTTGAAAGTGGGGGGAGGCTACACATGTCTGGGGGCAGGAATATTCGGGATATCTCTGTACCTTCCCCTCAACTTTGCTGCATATCTTACACTACTCTGAATAAAAAGGGGGGAATCAATAACTGGGTTTGACATTTAAACAGCATGAACGGCTCACACATGGTCTCTGAAAGACTTCCCCTGCAACAGTTGCTCTTTCTTGGGAGGAAGGGGATCAAACAGTGGGAGAATAGCTGTTTTAATTTTTATTAGATTACGCCCAGTAAGAACCAACTGGAAGCAACTCTCAGGCTTAAACTTCCTCACTGACACCTCTCAGTCTGGAAAACGCAAAGATAAAACAGTGATATTTGCCACCTGGGGGTGTCAGCAATTGCTCTGTGTGCTTACCCTCGGTTCTGTAAATCCTCTAAGTTGGAGGCATTCCATTCAGAGCCCTGTGGAACCAAAAAGACAAGGTTAGGGAAAGAGAATTAGCAAATGGACCAAATACAGTACTTGAAAAGGAGTTCTATGAGGAGAGACGCAGCTTCTAAAAAGAAGGCCAGTAACGGCTACCACATTTCCTCTCTATGAGCCAGGGACTTTATATGCTATCATATTCAGCTCTCACAGATGATGAGAGTAAGAAAAGTTACCTTTACTTTTCAGAGATACGAAAACCAACCCATATAGAATTCAAATAATTTCTGCTCACGATCACATTTGCTCGACTTACAAGGCAGTTCTAACATTGTCACACCAATACCAAAACCAATAATGAAAATATTAAGTTCAAATTTTCTTTGCATTTCTTTTTATTACATCACACTAAGGAGTATAATCAGGAGTATTATGCTTAAGTTATCTGAATTAATTTTTTTCTGTGAGGTTATCAATTTGATATACATGTGGGTTCATTTGCTCCTGCTTATATTTAATTTTAGGGTGGTTTTTTTTTTCCATGTTTTCAATTTTTTTTTTTGAATATACAAGACTTTTAAAAGGTTGAGAGTCAAAAGTTTATTAACAAGTAAACTTGGATGTTTCACCCCCACTCTTATCTCTTCAATCCCCATGGGAAACCATTTTTATTAGTTTGTGGTTTATTCTACCTATGTTGTATTTTGAAAAAATATAAGCAAATATATACTACTGCTTCTGACTTCCACACAAGTACTGTACTACACCTACTTTTTTTGTTCTTTGATTTTCTTCACTTTATAACGTATCCTCAAACCCACTCTGCATCACAGTGACACTTTCCCCATAGCCTTGCCAACAAAATGTGTGCTTAAGCTTCTGAATATTCTCCAAACTGATAGGTGTGAAACATTATCTCAGTGTAATTTACATTTGCATCTCTCTTAAGTGTAAAAGTGAGCAACTATTCAATGTTTTAGGTCCATTTTCTACCTTTGAGCTATCTGTTCACGTCTTTTGAAAAGGCAAAGTTTTTAAAAATAAGTATTTATCTATTTCAGAATAATGCTTTAAGTGGAATTTGGCATTAGAAGACTCAAGTTCAAGTCCTGACTCCCCTTCTGACTGGGGGGGCCTTGGGCAAACTGCTTAAGCTGTCTTCACTTTCCTTATCTGTAAAATAAAACACTCCCCGCACTCTAGCTCTAGGAATCTCATGGATAGATACCTTCCCCTCAAACTACAAAGTTTCTCCCATTGCTTTTTCCATGTGAGAACACAAAGAGCAATCCTGACTATGCTGCCACACTGATCTCAGACTACAGCCTCCAGAATTGTAATGTTTCTACCATTTATACAGACTTCCCTGTGGCTCAAATGGTAAAAATGATGCAGGAGACCAGGGTTTGATCCCTGGGTTGGGAAGTTCCCCTGGAGAAGGGAATGGCAATCCACTCTAGTATTCTTGCCTGGAGATAGAAGCCTGGTGGGCTACAGTCCATGGGGTCTCAAAGAGTCGGACAAGACTGAGTGACACACAGTTTATATGCCAGCACCCCCACCTTGCTCTCCTCCTACCACATTTCTCTCATTTTAAAACGTAAAACCCTCTCTCCATCCTAAATCCTCTAGATTGTCCTTCTCTTCTTCCCTTCATGGCCAAGATTCCCCAGAAATATAATGCTCACTTTCTATAATTCCTCATTTCCGATGTATTTCAACCCAGACCACGGCTTCTTGCCCTCATCACTCTTGCTGATGACCTCGTCTAACTGTCTAAACCAGGTCACTTTGGTAATCGTACTCCACTGGCTTTCTATGAGTATTTTTCTTGATATGGTCATCACTCCCTCCTTATTTAGAACAGACTGCACAAGTATCTAGCTTCATGCCTAGCACAATAAAGAGGATCATCAAATGCCTGTTGAATAAATGGTCAAATGGACACTCTGAAAATTGTCAAGCGTGACTCTAGCACTACCTTCGAATTACAAGTGATCTGTACCCTGGGCACTGAACTAGGAGACCTCAAGGATGCTGTAGGAAAAGGTCAGTAAGTGATGGACAACTGATCTCTTCTAGAGACCAGGGCTCACTTGACTTGCTTTTAAAATAAACATGTATAAGAGGTTCTTAAGACTCTGGGCTCAACCTTGGAAAACACTCCCACATCAAAGAAACAGGCAAGAAGAATAAAAACACGACTTTCAAGGAGACAGAAGCCAAGGAATAAGGGTTGAGTGGCTAAACTGGAGCCAGGGAAATGTGACCACCTCACTTCTTAATTTAGAAACCTAAATCCCCTGCAGAATTCTGTCCAGCTAGATGGAAATAACCCTGACGTGATGGGAAGAGTCCACAGTTTACATCTACCAGTCCAGAGAAACTTCAATCTGACAATCTGAAATGACACATACCCAGAAACAAAAGAAATTAAATTCATCAGCTACTGACTCACACTGAGGCTCACAGCGAGTGACCTGGGCTCTGCTTAGGGCTGCTTCAGCTTGGAAGAACTGGATTCAACACGGTGTCATTACTTTTCTGTCCTTAATACCAACGCCATGCACGTTAGCATCCTGGGGTCCTCCACAAACTCAATCCTTTTTTTCCCTCCATGTTTCTCATGTTACAACAACATACTTCCATGGGGGTTTTCACTAAGTTCTACGTAATGATGCTAAGCATATTTTAATTGTACAGAAGAATAAAATGAAATCTTAAAACTGCAACACATCTTAAAATAGGTTCATGTCCATTTTTCACTTTGGTTCACCCACATTGTACTCTGGCCCAAAGACTGAAGTGACTGATTTTTTTTTTTTTTTTTCAAATGTTATCCTTAGGAAATAGCCTTGTTGGGGACCAAGTGTTTCAAGCAAAATATAAGAGGACAGCACATCTATGGCAAAGGAGGAGGACTGTCCTGGGGGTTCTGCTAAGACCATACAGCTCAACATAGAATCTTTAAGGACTGGCAGGCCTGTCCAAATCTTTATCATACTATAGCTACAGCGTCAATGCCATGAGTCACTTTTCTGTGGTACAAGCTCTATAATTTCTTCTTCTAAAAAGTTGATGATACACATCTCCAGTTAAGGGGCAAAAATCCTGAACAAGAGACTTACCTTAATGTTTCTTTGAAACAGAAACTCTTATTTCAAAAGGATTTGTAATGTCAAATCTTAAAAAAGATAACCATCAATGGTAAACTTCTGACTACTTTTTTATTCACGAACAAAACTACCAGTTACCTGTCCAATAGTTCCGTGTTTCCCCTGTTTAACTAAGAAAGCTGCCGGCCTTTCTGCAAAGGATCTCTTTTCACATCTAGTATTTTCTCAGCCAAATCGGACAGCCTCCAGGAGAGCTGTTGATACTGAGATTTGGTTGGGCAAAGGCTTCCAACTCAGAGGAGTAGCACACTCTTAAGGGTGAGGAAAAACTTTTTCTGGAAATACCCTGGCTTCCAACCAATCAACTCTGTCTTCTCACAGCAAGTTTTTCTTTAAATTACGCTCTATACTTTTCTTCTCCATATCAGCTGGACACGTTTCTGAATAAACATCTCTGTGCAGTGCATTACAGAGCTGAGCATTCTTCCTAAGGCAGGGGAGAATTCCTGCTGCCTCCCTTCACACAATCTGCTTGCACTCCAGGCATGGCAGCTATGAACAAGACGAAATGACTTTGCAGAAAATTAACACCACCACTTGCAGTTTGGATAAGACCTCTTTTTCCAAGTCAACTGCTGGGAAAGCCAGCGGAGCACAGACTCACTGGAGAAGAGATATGCGTTTGGACACAGGATGTGGCGATGCAAACAAAGGGAGGAAGCCGTGAAGGAAGAGGTACAATAAGATGTTTAGACAACCTGTTAGTGCACTTATTTTTGCTGCATAAGAGCTGAATTTCAGAATTCTCCAGTTTGAAAATTGTCCCCCACAAAAGAAAAATATTCACAAGGCAAAGAGCATGTCCATTTTGAGAAAACAGAATTATATCTGAAGCTGAATACGTTTTCCCTTTTTCAAAAATATGCACATAGATACATATTAAAAAAGTAAAAAAGAGCTAGAAGGCAGTATTATACAATGAAGGATAATGGTGTTTATTTCTCTTGGTGTTGATTAAATGTTGTTTATTGTCTTCTAAAGTTGTCTAAATGTTTTGCAATGAAACCGAATTATTTTTGTAGTAAGAGAAAAACCCAAGACAGAAGACTATGCCAATAATCATGAAATAATAGGATGAATATATTGATACAAATACTCAAAGGCCTTTCTAGCTGATTAGGGACTAATTTGGGGAGAACTGGATTGTTCTTTCTGTTTAAAGTACTATAAACATTTATATGTCCTAACATAGAAACATTTGAAGAAGAGGTTAAGGGGAAGGTAGTTCTTGAGAGGGTAGCATCTGAAACACAGGGAAGTATGTCTGAAATTAAACAGTTAGTGACTGAACTTGATATTTATCACGTTTGCATCCTTTTAGGTATTAAGATTCAAGCTCAGTGGAAAAGCAACTCCAAGTTTATAGCTTTGGTCACTTTCTAACGAGTTATTTTTGGCTACAGGCACTTGCCTGTCATAAAAATTAGTCATGTTACATGGAGACAGTTGGGGGCAGGGTCCATTTGAATGAATGACTCATAAGTTTTCTACGGACAACACAAAAAATTCTTTCCAAGGATACAAGAACAGGGAATACTTAAACCCTCATAGAATTACACACAAAAGTCAGCAAAGCCAGGTGCTACACAAATGGAAAGGTCAATGACAGTTTTGCCGTATGATCTACATCCAGAAATGGCAACACACACTGGTCAAGTTAAAGTAATGGAAAAGAAGTTCCCCTCCCAGCTCACAGCTTTTCATGAGTAATTTCATAGCTATACACCCCATGAATCACTCGACAAGCAAACACACTCCAAAGTGTCAACAAGTTAATTCAGGGCACAAGCCTTCAATGGCATGAAGTCTAACTACTGAGTGAAATAAACCCATATTCAGGGTGAGATGATCCAGTTTATTCAGTTCCTGTGCATTTACTCCTCTTCCCTGTTTCCCAGCTTCTAATCATTTCACAGCTCACAAATGTCTTTATCAGAGAAAGGAAGAGAAATTCAACCCAATCGATTTAGTTCCTTGTTAGCATTTTTAGTCAAAGCGTGTAAGAACCAGAAATAAAAGTGAGGTTTTGGTGTTCTCCATTGACTTCAATTAACAACACCCTTGTTTATCCTTGTTCCCACTACCATGTACAGATGAAAACAATAACTTTTTAACATTTGAGAGATAAATCGGTCTTGGGATTTTAGAATCTTTCCTAACCCATCTATCAGAGAGCTCTCCTTGGGCTAATCACAAGTCACTGAATGTCCAGCACCATCAAGAACAATTTTAAGTCACTAAAGATTTGGTAATCAAAAACTAACTGAGGGACTAAAAATGTAGCTACAAGGTTTCAAATATTTTGAAAGTCCAATAGTCTCTGTTAGAGGTAGTTTTCTGCTCTGTTCAGTTGTATCAGACCTTAGACCCATTTGGCAGATGTGAAAGAGTGACGTCCAAGGATCATTTTATTTGTATACATTGGACTGGTCTGCTTTGTGACTATTACTTCCAACAGCATGAGATCTTTAACCACCCATGGGGAGAAAAGGCTTGATCTGTAGCATCTGCCAATTTCCTTGGTGTAAATTTTCCCACCATAGTCAACTGCTGTCATTTTTACTGGGAAGAAATGAGCAGAAGCATATCATTATATAACCGTTCCACCATACAACAGACGTAAATAAACTTTAGAGCACAAATAACAGTAAAATGTAGTCAAATAATTAGGAAGTGGCGAGGTTTGGGTATTTATTACCTTTGTTTTTAACATAAGCTACATTTTATTTAAGTATAATAAAATTTGATGACTGCCCTCCATGAGTTGGTAGGGACGAGCTTCACCATACCCCTTTAAATTGGCCCTAAGACTTACCAAGAACACGTGCTCGAATATCTGTGTAGGGCTATCCATCTGACCAAGGATCACTATCATTTCATTATCTATAAATTCCTTGAATTCTCGCAAGTTGCACACCATTTGCATTTCCAGTTCAGTTCGTATCTGAAACAGAGATGACATAATTGTACTAATCTCTGAATGGTCCCTCTGGACTTTCAACTGCTCACCATTTCCAGTCACCCTCCTATTATTAATCTACCTCTAGCCTTGAACAATGAGGACTCCAGGTCTCTTACCTCTTTCGATGTGATATTCTCCAAATCCTTCTGCATCATAATCTCCCTTAATCTGGTTTTAATTAGCCTTTCTGTCCGCTCACGTTCAGTTGGTCTGAGAAGAAAGAAATGGTGATTTTTCTTAGGTAGGAAACTGACCAAGTTAATGAATGTGCCATTTGATTATGTTTCCAAATTGTCAGGCCTCTCCTTTTGTTACTCTTAAGTTTATATTCTGGAGGCAAGGAAAAAAAGAGATTGATATTTTAAAAAGTTTCTTTTCAGAATGTATAGAATGTAACAGGGAGAAATTATTACTTGAAGAAACTGTACATATCTAAAGCCCATAAATACACTCACGTATAAAGATCCAAGAAGGAGTAAAGACAAATGGGCTACACTGAGTGTAGTACTTTAATGGAGGACCATTTCCATCAAGTAACCCTCAGCACCGCTTGTTGAGCTAGAAAACCAAGCTGGGTATGACCTACTATGGAACTGCATCTTTTGTAGCTTAAAAATGCCACCCAGTGCTGATCATTTGTTGCTATGAATGGGAAAGAGAGAAGAGTGATTTCTGCCTTCTTCAATGACGCAAATTCTCTTCCAAAATGAATTTCAAGGATTAACTGCCTAGAGTACCCTATCCAAAATATTTCTCTTTTTCACAAAAGCTCTTGCAGTATTTCTCTGAAATTATTATCCCGATTTTACAGATAAAGGAAATAAACAGCTGAGAGGTTAAATGATATGCCCACCATCATTTACGATGGTAAGAGAACCAGAACTCTTTGCCCAGCTTAACACTCTATCTGCAGGATTACACTGCTTCCCTTAGTCTTCCAACTCTCTTAAAAATAAAACTTTCCCTTGGAACTTTATTATGAAATCAAACTAGGAGGCTGATTCTCCAATTACTAGAAAGATACTGGTTCAACATAACTGGATGCTTCTCTCTAAAAGCATTATTCCCTAAGATGCAGCATCTGAGTGGGGCTCACAGGGAGCTCTTTCTGTCTCTGCTTTCCCTCCTACCTACTCAAGAAGGTATCTATCTGTTCTGTACTTCCTTATTTGGAGATGGAAATGGACTAAGCCTCCAGGCATCCTGCCTGCCTTTGCTGCCTACGGCCTTATCACTCGCTGCAAAAATAGCTTCAGTATAATCTCCTAAGATGGATGCTCTAAGCCCACAACCTTGGGGTTCCCCACCACTTAGACTCATAAGTTTCTCATGAACCCTGCAGAGTATAGCTAACACCTATGCCATTCAAATCAGCTCAAGCACCCCAGGCTTGCCCAGAAATAAAATGCTTAACCACGGTCTTCACCACTTTTCCTAGACATAGCTAATGGTAGAAAGTTACACATTTCAGTAGTCTATTAAAAATAAACATTGGTCTAAAACACCCAGATTTTAGCATCTGAGTGCAATGGCTTCGACTCCCTAGTTTAGCAGCCTTTCTCCCAATCCTTCACACTTATTGGGGCAGAGTGTTTGGGAGCAAATACACCTGGGTGGTTTTTTTTTTTTTTCTTTTAAATTTTTTTTTTGCTTGTTTTGTGTTCTTCAATTTTGGGTTTAGTTATTTTTGCTGCACATGGGCTTTTTCCAGTTGTGGCAAGCGAGGGCTACTCTCTAGTTGTGGTGTGAGGGCGTCTCATTGCAGTGGCTTCTCTTGTTGCAGAGCAGACTCAGTAGTTGTGGCACATGGGTTTAGCTCCTGCATGGTATGTGGAATTAAATCTGTGTACCTTGCATTGGCAGGCAGATTCGTAACCACTAGACCACCAGGGAAGTCCACACCTGGGTTTTAAGCCCAGCCCTGCTACTTACTATTTGTATGACCTTGAACAAATTTCTTTCTTTCACTGAGCCTGGTTTCCTTTTCTATAAAATAAGAACAGTAATACTCTGTCTCATGAGGTTTCTATGAGATTTAAATGAGATCCTATGGATGAAGTGCCTGGTATAACATCTGACCTACACCGGAGGCACCATATACGTATGTTCCCGTCTCAACCTTCCTTGGATTTCATAATAGAAACTTTATATTCACAGTGGAGCACTTAAGTCCATTTTGGCATACATTCTCTATCCTCAGTGTTCTTTTTAAGGCTCTTCTAGTCAACTTAAGAAAGAAGAGGGAATGGAAAGGCATTACATCACAAACGTACTTTCTCCCTCGATTTCACTAAAGAAAAATTCGGAAACTATGTACATACATACAGAAAGAAGATAAAAATCACTGAAAATCCTTCTATCATTATTAGTACTCTGACCTACAGCTCTCAGTCTCTTTTATTATAGACAGACACTTGTTTACTAAATGTATCTTAAAACTGTGATTATATTGTACATACTAAGAATTAACATTTAATGAGCCTTTACCATGTGCCGGCAACTATATTTTACGTATTTATTTTTCCTCAGGGGGATAGAAATTATGGGCAATTTCATTTTCTTTCTTTTTTGGGGCTGTAATTTTCAAATTTTCTCTAATAAAATCAGGAAAAATGAAAAGAAAGGTTTTCTCTCTCTGATTCAAAGTGTCTGTTTATGAACCAGATGAGACATCCATTCCTCTGACACCCATCAACCAGTCATAAAGAGTAAATCAATAACATTGCTCATGTGGGCTTTGCTGGCAATCAGTGGTTAAGACTCTGAGCTTCTACCCCAGGGAACTAAGATCCCACATGCTGTGAGCCATGTCCAAAACAACAACAACAAAACAAAATAAAAAAGCCAAAACCAAAACAACAATAACAAAACACTGCCCCCAATTCTGAAGGCCATACTATGCTTATCTTTTCAGTCTCTGTGGAATCTTGAAGGGACTAGAGCTACTAGTACTAACTGACCCTCGTACCAATCATATCCTACACAGAAGTTTCCACTTTTTTTAATGACTGTTTCCTGCACACGATTCTTGGAAATTTCACTTTTTTCTAGTAAGAAAGCATTTCTTATCTAAATTAAGCCTTTAAAAAATCATGAACTGTTTAGGAGTCACTTCAGGAATCTGAAGGCGGAGGGGTGTAAGATCCTTTTAGTAAGTCACTACTCTTCTTTCCCAAATGTAGAAAATACCTTAGAGGTGAAGAAAGATCAATTCAGAGCAAAATAAACATCCTGATTAATTTCGAAAGCAGGAACTAGGTACGAAAAAATTTCCAAAATAGTCACATAAGTTTCAACACATAGACCTAACTAAAAGGAAATAAACATCAGCTTCAACTTAGGTCTTTATCTAATTCACAGCACCACAGGGAGATTTAATAAAAAATTTTACAGACCTGATAAGTCAAATGCGGGGCTGAGTAAGACATGAATTATAAAATGTATTTTAAAAAATCTAAACAGAAATCAGTTAAAAATTCAGCATAACAATGTCAGTATTCTTTTAAATTGACTGGAAACATCTTGTTTTCTGAAGTGTTTAGAAACATCTATGCTAAAGCTTCTCAATGTCATTAACTTGCTTAGCAAGTGCTTCTTTTACAGATAATGCAAAGCCAAGAACTCCTTTAAACTCAAATTTCCAATTAGTGGAATTGGAATTAATGGGATTTTATGGTATTGCAGTCCTAAACTGTGGAGACTCTGCCGTGCCCAGGTGTGAGACTCTTCAGATCTTCGCGTACAACAGAAAGAACAGGGTTCTTTGTGTGGCAGATGCGTAGTGTCAACAATGACTAATATCACGGGTAAGGTTAGTTCCCTAAGAGGAGAGATGAGGGGGGAACATGCTGCTTCCAAACCCCTGAGAACCTAACAGAGGGGACGTCTGGGATCCCCAGCAAGATGACTTACATGTCTGTGAAGAGAGCAGGAGAGTCAGGTCGGTGGGACTGTACGTCTTGCATAGCGTTCCATTCGTTGACTGAGGACTGGTCTGAGTTGATATGACTCTCATAGTAACTCACCCAGGTGAGAAACAGGCTGCCGGGGTAGTAGTTATGCATTCTGGCCACTTCACAAGCCTTGTGTAAACTCTGCAGTGCAGACCTGAAAGATAGGCTGGGAAGTGAGACTGGAGACCTGTGGGGATACCTAAAGGCCAGTAATCCATGAATACCCCAAACTCTTCCAACTTTAAAATCTTATAGAATTGGGCCTCTGGAGAATCTATTGCTTAGAAATCAAGATTCTCTGATTCTGATTATAATAATACTATATTATCTATTCACAGCAATCAACTAGACATTTCTTGCTGAAAAATATGATACCTTATAAAGGTGGGCGGGTGGAGGGGAGTAGAACTGACAACCTACCAGTGGAAAATAGGTCCAAGTACCTGTGGAGCTCACCATGAGCTCACAATATATATAATTAGACATTTGTTGCATTGTTGTTTAGATGGTAAGTCATGTCCAAGTCTTTTTTGTGACCCCCATGGGCTGCAGCTCACCAGGCTCCTCTGTTCATGGGATTTCCCAGGCAGGAATACCAGACTGGGTTGCCATTTCCTTCTCCAGGGGATCTTCTCAACCTAGGGACTGAACCCACATCTCCTTTGTCTCCTGCACTGGCAGGTGGATTCTTTACCGCTGAGCCACCAGGGAGGCCCATTTAGATATAGTTATGGTTATATACAGCTATAGTTGGAACCACGCTGTGGCCCGTATCACTAGAGAACTAAAGATCTCCTTCATCTACTACACAAAGATTTGTTTCTCTTGGTAAAGGGTCATGTAGAGCATATATTCCCTATGATTATTAGAGGTTCCACAAAGATCACACAGACAGATGTCCCTAAGCCTTGAGGACAAGTCCTTTTATGTCCAGGATGTACTGCTCTAATGACATCTGTAATTCTTGCTGCCTTAGTCCCCTATTCACTTTAAGCCGTTTATTCATACCCTTGAGCTACTTTCTAAGAACAGCTCTGGCTATTCTGTGACTAATTAGATCTCTGACTCCAAACCTAGGAACTCAAGAAAGGTAAACAAAACTGAAAAATACTGTTTTGGTTATATACTTGGGAAAAACTTGAGCCAGAAATGCTAGGAAGTTAGTTACCCAAAAGCAGGCATCTTTCTATGCTTTTGTTTACTGATGTATCTCAAGAGCCTAAAAGAATGCCTTCTTTAAAAAAAAAAAAAGCAAGAATGCCTTCTAGTTCAAAGTTAAAATCTGTTGAAAGAAATGTCTTATCAGCTATAAATTAATATATCTTTTCTAAGGGAAAAGGACATTATGAGAGAACTCTGTGGCCAATCTATTTACATCTTTTTCTTAAAAATGCCTTTTACTGTTTCTTCTTTCATAACAATATGATCATGCTCATTTTAGAAAATTAAGGGATCTCAGGTAAAAGGCAGAAATATCCTGTAATCTGACCACCCAGAAATAACCACTGCTAAACTATTAGCATAGATCTTTCCAGTCTGTTTGTCTCTGCCGAGATCTAAAATAAAGACATGATCATATTCTGCATACCATTTAATTTGTTCTTTCACTTTACACTTTGTCATCAACATTTTTCCATGTTAATAAATGTTCAACTAGATAATTTTCAATGGCTGCATATTTAGAAACATGGATGTACTGCAATTTAACTGATTCCTAGTTTTTTAGACATTTAAAAATTGCTTTCCATTTTTTGATACTATTAGAACAATTGATAAAGATTCTTACAGTTAAAAATCTGTACAAACCCTTGATTATTACCTCAGGATAAATTATTGGAAGCAGAATCACTATGTCAAAGGGTATACAAAATGGTAAGGCATACTGGTAAATCACTCTCCAGAAAGATCACTCCAGTTTATTTTCCCATCAGTGAGGCTATGACAGTGCTGTTTCTTGAATCCTTGTCAACTTCATACAATGTACATTAAAAAATAAAATTATGACCAATTTGATTGGAAAAACATGCCAGTCCATTTCTACTAGGGAATTAGACTTTCCCGGAAGAACAAAATCGCAGACTCTTTTATAATGCTTCCTTTTACTCAAACTAAGCCAAATTCTCAGAATTCTCAGCAAATTTCAGTTTCATTACACAGATTCAAGTCTCTAGTCACCCACGGCTCGGCAGGTAAAAAATCTACCTGCAATGTAGGAAACGTGTGGGTTGGGAAGATCCCCTGGAGGAGGAAATGGCAACCCACTCCAGCATTCTTGCCTGGGAAATCCCATGGACAGAGGAGCCTGGCAGGCTACAGCCCACAGGGTCACAGAAAGAGTTGGACACGACTGAGCATGAACACATATTCTAAAGTAAAAGCCAGCTTAGTGCAACATACAGGATATTCAATGCATGTTTTCTTCATCCAGGAAACACACGCTTCAAAAGCATATGCCACAGGTATTTGGTGCAAGTACCCTAAAACACATTCAAGGCATAGCTTGTATGTCAGCTGTGTACAGGAGAGAGAGGCCGTAGTAACCACCTTCCTGTGAAGGAAACACCTGGTCTAAACGCTGCTTTGATTCACCCATCTACTAGGGTTGTTTTCCTGTGACTTTCAGTTCACTACTCCCCATGTGGTACACCAAAAAAAGTTTATTTTACAATAAGTTGACAGAGCTAGGACTAGTCAATCTACTTTAAAACATTAAAGCTTGAATTACTTGAATCCTAAAGAATTAAGACTGCTTTGTATTCCTCCTCAAAATATAGCTGAGAATACTGCATTTACGGGATTTAGGCTATTGGGTTTTATTTGGTACAGGCCAGATGTTTTTTCTTCCTTCAGACTTTAAATGTTTTGTTTTGTATGGGGTTACAGCTGATGAACAATGCTGAGGTAGTTCCAGGTGAGCAGTGAAGGGCCTCAGCCATACATATATATGCATCCACTCTCCCCCAAGCCCCTCTCCCAGCCAGGCTGGCACATACCATTGAGTAGAATTTCACATGCTATACAACAGGCTCCTGTCGGCTATCTATTTTGAACACAGCTGTGTGTGACTACAGGTCAGTTGCTTTTAACTGAATCTTAGTCAAAAGAAGTTGTAAGTTTTTCTACAAGAAATTTATCACTGAAATATGCCCTAAAACTAAAAATTGGTCTAAACACATGACCTGAAACTCTGTCCTACCTCAATTACTGTATGAGGTGATGACATTTAATTGTTCAGTGGACTCTCTTTCAGGACTGCACCCACTTCAAGCCTATCAATCCAGTTATTCAGGGGTAAGTGATCTCCCTGGAGTCTTTTTCAGGCTCCTTTATTTCTCCTTTGGCTTGCATTCTGCCCATTCTGCTCCTTCTGGGGACTTCCACTACAGAACAGGCAACTGAATGAGGGACTGAAACTCAAATCCCTGACCGGGGGATGACTCTGAATCTTAAGAGTCACATCACTCCCTGCTTATATTGGATCATTTTTCAAGATAATCTAGAACAAGAGAAAAAGAGTCTAGTCTGTCTAAATGTAAGAGATACTTGTAGGCCAGTTACGTGACCTCTCTCAAACTTCAGTTTTCTCACCCATTATAAAGAGCTAATATTATTGTTTTGGGGAGTTGGTGTGATGATTAGATGTAATCCCTCTAAAGCACTAGGCTCAATGCCTGACACATACAGTAACTAACCCCAGAAGTGTCAGTATATCAGCTAATGGTTATTAACAATTACAGTATTTTTTCTAGAATTTATGTTGCATTATCTAAATAGCGTCACAAACAGCTGCCAACAATTTAAAAGGAAACATCAATATATAGTGTAACTCCATCAGTGCTATCCCTGATTACCCAAAGAAAGGGGAAATTAATGCATAGTTATGAATGTTCTAGATGCGGCTCTAGATGGCTACCAACTAACTGAGTCAGTGTGTCCCTATAAAGCTCAGTTCTAACTGGCTATGTGATCCATGAAGAATACCTCTGAGTTCCACTTATTCACCAATGCCTTCCATCGTGATCATTTGAAAACTGAACTTGTAGGTCATCTTTTAACTATCATGGCCACACAAACAGATCACACAAAATCCTATACACACAAACAGATCACTGGGCATTTTCATAAGGAACTCTTCCATTTCAAACACAATTTCTCACAAAATACTGTTTCAATAACATATTAAAAAAACTTTTGTAGAGATATTCAAAGTCCTCTTACCACATTGCCTGCACAGATACAGGTTTGAATATGTGAACTCTGTTATCTGTTGAGACGCTGAACCCACTAAGGAAAACAGAATGAAACAAAAATCCGTTAAGTGAGAGTAGGTTATTTCAGTTGTGAGTTTTCAAGGTTGTTTCCTAGGCTAGCAACTGCTGGCTCAGTAGAAGTTATCAAGTACTTTGTGTGGAAGTTAACTGGAGTAGGACTGGACTGAAAAGCTTCAACAAATTGTCTGGTTTTATCTACCAAGCAACATGAATGGACTCCCACACTGGAGTGAGGGAATTACATACCGTTTCCCAGCTGTAGCTATGAACAAACTGTTCTGCTGTATATTTCTACTTGGAAGTCTTATGGGTTCTTAGTAAACCTGACCCTGGTATTATAAACTGGAGCAAACATCTTGGTATCTTGGGGACACACTCTAAAAACACCAGGAAGTGGGGGTGGGGGGGGCTCACTGGAAAGAACTGGCACAGAAATGGGTTATACTGTAGGCTGACAGCTGGCAGAGGCAGCGAGAGGTTATTTGAAACAGAACATATCATCCTCTGGGAGAGCACTGCAACAGTCCCACATGCTCAGACTCAAGAGTGGGCCAACAGACTAGCTGTCTTTGTCTGGATTCTTACCATAGCCGTCCCAGAAGAACAGAAGTGAGAATCTCTGGCAAGTTGTATTTTTATTCTACTTTACAAAACAGGAGCTTAAAAGGACTCGCTGAGCTGCTGATACGACAGTTCAGTTGGGTACAATGGGCCTCCCATTCAGCTGAATGAATGGGCACTAAGATGGAACCCCACCCCTTGGCTTTCTGTAGGAGAATAAAAAGGGAAAGCTCTTACCCATCACCATCCAAATGGATTAGGGTGTCACTCCAGAGAGGCAGGACTAAGCCCATGGTACAAGTGCTACTGCAAGGCAAAAAATAGTCCATAAGTTATTTTCTGTTACCCTAGGAAGCAGTTCTTTTTTTAACTCTTTCACCACAAAGGATATGTCCCTAAGTTCTACATTCTGACACAGGTGGAGAAATTTCTAACATATTACAACGAATCCAATGTATGTGTTAGAAGCTGTTTAAAACAGGTGTTTAAACAGTTAGTTACTTATATTAGTATCTGTTATATATCTAACTATATTTGTTAGTTAGATACCTATATATTTAACAAAGAAAACTTAACTGACTCAGCTTTCTGTATTGCTGTCTTGCCAATGGCCGCTTTCTGAAAATTCCAGGTGATGGCTGATGCGCTACTGGCAGGGCTCAGCCCAAGATTACAGCTCCCAAGTCAGCTCTAAGAATTATTTCTAATGCCAACAACTACTGCTGGTTACTGCAGATCTCTGAATGCGATTTGCTCAATTTTAATTCCAAGGTTTACATAGATTTATTAAATGCCAGAATATACTAAGTAGTCTAAAAGGGAAAAGTAATTGTTGATGGCTTAGAGAGAAAAAATAGACACACTGCCATTTAAATGAATAAAACAGTGTCTGGTGGCTATGCACTGAAACAGCACTGCTGAAGTACAGAGTGAACAGGACTCTCAACAACCAACAAAGGGGTAGCTCTAGGATCGTATGTTAAAATATTATTTAAATCACACACTATTCCAGGAAGGAAATTAGTTTTAAGTTAGTGGAACAGGCTGGGATAGGAAACCATGGACTCCCAATTGAGTCTCTTCCACATCACCTCTCTGGACAACTAAACTACCTTAGACTTCTGCCACCTTTTCTCCTTAAGGCTGCCGTAAGCCATTTTTCCTTCCATCTAGTCTCCCAAAGGCTCCCACACTCTCCCTGCCAATATATCTAGAAAAGTAGCATGATATAGGAGAAAGAACACTGGATGTAGGAAGTGGAACAGTGAAGGATGGTTCACAACACAGGCTCTGGAGTCAGAGGGGCTCTGGAATCTGGCTCTGACATTAGCTGTATAGTTAATCATGTTGTGTTCCAGTTTCCTATCTGTAAAACTGGGATTAAAAAACACCTTCTTTACTGGGCTGTTTTGAAGATTAAACTAGATAACATACCAAAAAAAAAAAAAGTGTGCAACAGGGCCTAAACATAACAACTACCACTTATGAGCAGTTAGTGATACTATGTCAAAAGATCTGAACCTCATCTCCTTCAGCATTTCAATTCCCTTTGACATGTTATTTAGCCCCTCTCAGCCTTAATTTCTTCATCTTAAAATGCAGGTAATAAAACCTAAACATCATAGGGTTATCATGAAAATCTAACATATTTAAAGTGAAAACATATATATATATGTTTTTAAAAAAATATGGAACACTTCATGAACTTGCCGTATCATCCTTGCTCAGGGACCATGCTAATCTTCTCTGTATCATTCCAACTTTAGTACATGTGCTGCCGAAACGAGCACTAAAGTGAAAAATACATATGACTGTATTGTCATATAAAACAAATGTTGAATATGAATTTGTAGTGGGTGCTCTAATAAAACGGAGAGTGATTTTGGCAGGGCAGGGAGGGGGACATCATGATAATGCATTAAAAACGATACAGGGAACATGGAACTCCCATCACTGGAGTCGCTGCAGGGCTAAGGGAGGCCGGTCCCCAGTTGCGCTGCGTCTTATGTGCACCACACTTGCTGGCCTGTATTACTCACAACGGCACTAGTGATTCCAGAATAGGAGATTCAGATCAAGATTGGACAGCTTATGCACACTGTAACCTTGGGCCTGAACTCCTGAACAGCTCTTGTGCCAGGCCCTGGAGGGAGGAAGACAGCTCCATTACTGTTTTTGTTGAATAGATGAGATGGGTGCAGAGAAAACCTGTTTTGAAAATGGCTTCTCAAGGTTGAGTGAGTTTTTAGGGTAAGTTTTTTTTTTTTTTTTTTAAGCAAATGCTTAGCTAGATCTTAGCAATAAGTAAAATTTGGGTATTAATATGAAGAGTCAATAGCTTAGTGACAAATCGAGAAATTAAGTAACTAAACAAGGTCCCAAAGGTTCAAAGGAGTGTGATCCATGGGCTCGTGACCAGACACCAGTTAAACTTTAGACAAGTGACAATGATATGCAGGAACCAAACATCACATTTTCTGCTTGTATTCAGGTCAGAATGTTTTTTTACATTAAGGAGTAGCTTCATCACATGACAGGAAAGAGAGGCCTGAATTAGGCATATTTAGTATTTTTATCTAGTTTATCTTGAGTCACATGAGATTTTCTCCATTAAAATATAGTTACTTCTTTTAATAGATACTCATCTCATTAAAATATATTCATTGAGTGCCTCTATGCACCAGACATTTTAAGGTATTGGTGGAATGAAGAAAAATTAAAACATCATAAAGCTCTTTTATAACTTGAAATATATATCAAATGCAATTTGGAAACTAAAGCTATACTTTTTATTAAAAAATTTATTAAAATATAACAAAATACTAAAAGAATTTATAAAGGGGCTAAATAAATTGGCTGTAATAGATTTTGAGAAACCTTGGAATGAGCATGTCATAAACAATCTGGGTTCCACTCTGGTTTAATACTGTTCTGAAACATTAACTTTTTATATTCTCAGATACAAAAGGATACAGGTTCCTTAAACAGCAACAGAGACAGAAATGACACTAGATTATCTGAGCAGTGGTATTCTTAAGTAGGTAGCATTTTTCTTAGTATCTAAGCTCATTCAAAAACAGGGTGTAGGGGAATAATATTAAATTTACCAAACAGAATTAAAACTAGTTTCTCTAGCTTTTCTTATCACATTTTGTCTTCCATAAATGAAAATTTTCTTTTGTTGGTCAGATATGATTCAGGCAGGACTATTACCAAGGACAGATGCAGTTTACTGAGGATAAATTACTGGGCACTCACATTAATAGGCATTTTTTATGATTTCTGGGGATGTTCAGGACCAAGTGAGAGATAGCATTAGACAACTGACTTCTCACATTCTGGGTCAGGAGAATCTGAAGTTGTCGCCTTCTCTCTCTCCAGCAAGACTCAAATAATGTGTCCATGCAGCTCCAGTTCCTGTTTTATGGGACTTCCAAAGGAGTGGTCAGGGAGAACCAAAGGAAGTAAGATGGAGAGCAGCACTGTCCACCTGATCCTTCTGTGACGATGCAAACGTTCTGTCCAAAAGGCAAGCCACAAGCCGCACAGAGCTAGAGCATGTGAAATGTGGCTAGTTGCGGCAGAGGAACTGAAACTTTAGTTTTATTTAATTTTATTTAAATAGTTACAATGTGATTAGTGGCTATCATACTAGACAGTACAGATCTAGAAAGACAAAAACCCAAGTCAGAGGTTTTAAAATACTAATGAATGTAGGCAAGATAGGTATTCTTACAGGATGAATACTTCTTGAAAGATCTGCTGCTTAGCTAACAGGAGAGGTTAAAACCGGGCAGGAGAAAAAGCTTCCTAAATGTGGTTTTCAATCCTGTGTAATTTCAGGGCATTACAATTAAAGGCTGTAGGCGGTATACAAGCTAACGACTCTGGCCCTGTGATCCTGGTGAACCCACAAATCATTTTCAGGCTGACAGCTATGTTCAAGCTCAGGTAAACACTAGTTCGAAAATCTTTCTGGTGACAGTGTGATTTTTTTTTCTCCCTTCCCTCCTTTCAACACCAGGACAATGAGAATAGCTCTCAGTCTCCTTTGCTCTCTGTGGCTGAATTCTCCCAGCCTGGGTCACACCCCTAGCTACTCCACAATTGCATTCTAGTCCTGAACCAGGAAGTCCATGCTTTGAGACATCTGGCAGGATTTCCTGAGGCTTATTATCTACAGTACAAAGATCTGCTTAGCAGCCACATTCCACAGTCTTCCCAAGATTTCTCTAGAAAAAGTGGGAAGATAAAAAAAGAAAGCGACAAACCTTCGGGGCACAATGGAGCCAGGTTCTATGTGATATCTTTAATCTTAGGATGTAAAGTGCTGCTAAAGTCAAAGGTGAATATTATAAAAGGTTCTGTTTTGAGTTTTAGAAATCATCCTTCCCACCTTCTTTCTAACTCAGAAGAAGAAAAAAGGAAGTGTGACATCTGACAGAGGCAAGGTGTAAGGCCATGGATGTAAGAGACTGGAATTAAAGTGGGGTCTCTTTGCCCCCAGAACCTACTGGTACAAAATCACAAAGGATGTGTGCCCCAGAATCACCCAGTGAGTCATTATGGCTTAATTATTTCCACTTTATTAGTGGATTGCAAAGAAAAGCCATTTTTTTCCTCCTGGGAGACAGAACTTTAAACAACTTGCTTTATATCATTACCACCTAAAGATGAGAGGAAGAAGGTAAGGAACAGTGGTAAATCAGGGACACATAACCAATGACATCACTAAACAATTTTGTCTCTAAAGATTGTGTGGCTAAGATACTTTTGACGTTCTCTAGTTTTACACGCTGAACTTTTTAGAGGTAGAACTGCGTAAGATGTTCTTGTGACAGCTCAAAAGGTAACTGGAGTAGGTTGTTTAAAAAGAGGTACCCCATCCTCCCATTTGAGGTACCATACCTGTCATTAGAGGAGAAATCCATTCCTAAGACGATGCTTTCTTCAGTGTCTTGTCTACCATTAGTTGAAACCACTACCATATAGCGTGTTCGATTCTGGTAAGTACTTTCTAGTCTTACAGCCTGGAAATTAAGAAATTTACAAGATCAATTTAAGATCCTTCAACACTTCTTACATCACCATTTTAAAGTATACTCAGGGAGACTGCAGAGCCACAGTTAGGAGGCCTAAATTTAAATTCCAACTCATGTATTAACTACGAAGCCTTCAGTAAGTTATTCGGAAGGGATATAATAATACCTATTCCACTGGGTTACAAGAATCATATGAAATAATGCATGTGAAGTACAGTGCTTGGCATATACTAAATGCTCAATAAACATGTGCTGTTAGGATAATTTATAATAGTAACAATTATCCGGGCATGTTCTATTGATCTAAGAGTGGAATGTGATCTGTGACTCACAGATCCAAGTCCCACCAACAACTATAATACGAAGCAAAGTTTAATATCCCAGAGGAGTATGTTCTATTGAACTCCTACAGATTATGCACTATAAGATTTTCTTGTTTCAGATATCAGAAGTTTATATTATTTTTGTCAAAACTATGATATTTTAAAAGGGCCTTCAGAAAATTCAAATATGCACATGGTCTTGGATGACATGGTCATTGGATGACATGGTCTTGGATGACAGCTTACTGTCAACATGATAATGGCCTTGTTGGTTATACCTTTTTCTTAAATATATGGAGTAAGAGGACATGATGCCCAAGTTTTTCTTTAAGATCTTCCAACAGTGGGAAGCAATAAGATATTCTCCAGTAGGTGAATGGATAGACTATGGTACACTCAGATAATGGAACATTACTCAGTGTTAAAAAGAAATGAGCTGTCAAGCCATGAAAAGACATGGAGGAATCCTACACGCACATTACTAAGGCAAAGAAGCCAACAAGAAGAGGCTAGCTATCTACTTTATGGTTCCAGCTCTATGACATTCTAGAAAAGGTAAAACTATGGAGTCAGTAAAAAGATCAGTGGCTGTCAAGGGTTAGAGGAGCACTAAGGATTTTTAGGGCAGTGAAATAACTCAGTATGATACTAAAGTGGTGGACTACATACATGTCACTATATATTTGTCAAAACCTGTAAAATGTACAACACCCAAGGGTGATCTCTTATGTAAACCACAGACTTTGATAATAATGATTTGTCAGTGTAGGTTCATCAATTGTAAAAGATCTTCGGCTCTTGTGGGAGACAGTAATAATGGAGAAGGCTATGCCTAAGTGGGAATAGAGGGTATGTGGGAAGTCTCTGCACCTTCTGCTCAATTTTACTGTGAACTTAACACTGTTCTAAAAAATAAAGTCTACTAAAAAAATTTGCTAAGAGGGTAGGTCTTCCGCTATTTGTTGCCATCATCATCACTGTAAGGAGGAGGAAGAAGAGGGAAGCAAGGAGGGTTGGAGGGAACTTTTATTTATTTTTGGCCATACTACACAGCATGTGGGATCTTAGTTCCCCAACCAGGGACTGAACCTATGTCTCCTGCATTGGAAAGCAGATTCTTAACCACTGGACCACCAGGGAAGTCTCTGGAGGAAACAATCAGAGGTGATAAATATGTCCAAGGCACAGACTGTGGTGATGGTCTCACAGGCAAAGGAAAAAAAAAAAAAGAGCCATAAAATGATCCACTTAGTAAGGCAGAGGTGAGGCGCTCCTGCGATGTTTTTCTGCCTCTACTCTGACTCTCTGAGGAAAAGCTACCTGTGAGCACAGATACCAGAAGTAGCCACAATAAAGCTTGTTTCTAGTAAGAGCTCATACACCAAGAATGTAATTCCCACCGTTTTGACTTCATGTAGCAGGTAGAGAGCTGTACTGCTGACTTTTATGTTCCATGAAATAACAGAACATTTCAAACCAAATTCACCTGTGAGAAGCTGAGAGGTAACTAACACTTAGACCGACAAAGGTCTAGTCCTATGGGCTCAGACCAAGTGAGCATTATACACACAGAGTAATGGACAGTAGCAAATGCACCGAGGAGGACTGGGAGGCAGCGCAGACTCTGAGACTCTAGAAACACCCCACAAAATATTAAATTAACCAAACACCTGGTGCAGGTAAACTAGAATTTCTAATAAACAAGATCTCAGGTATTATTACATACCTAGATATTATTATGTATCTAAACCTGGGCTTGCTTTGGCAAGCTCTAACTGTTCAGTTTCCTGAATGTGTTATGTTAGAGGCCTTTTATGTTGCCAAAGCTCTGAAGATTTCTGGAAAGGCTCACATGCAAATGGCAAGGGGATAACTGAACTGTGCTTCTGGTCATTTATTTACAACTTCTACACCAATTAGTGGGGACTGACTGGCTAAGCGGAAGCCGATACAAGAAAAAACGAAAACAAACAAATGAACTCCATAAATATTACCTATTATATAAGTTATCAGGCCAATTTAGCAAGTTTGTGATATTCAAACACAACATTAGTTGTGTTTCTTCTACAAGTGAGGTGTGTGTTTGTTTATCTATGTATCTATTTAAGATGTAAAGAACATTTCAAATGTTTGGCTCTCCCTTGTTCAGTCTAACTGTAACAGAAGATCCCAAACCTAACGGGAAAGGTCCCAGTCATCCTACTCTGATTAAGGCTTGAGTTACTGGCTTCCCTGGTGGCTCAGTAGTAAAGAATCCACCTGCCAATGCAGGAGATATGGGTTCAATCCCTGGGTTGGGAAGATCTCCTGGAGAAGGAAATAGGAACTCACTCTAGTATTCTTGCCTGGGAAATTCCACAGACAGAGAAGCCTAGTGGGCTACAGTCCACGGGGTCACAAAAGAGTCGGACATGACTTAGCAACTAAACAACAACTGGCACATCACAGATTCACTCCATTTTCAGCTTCTTAGATGGAAGAACTGCACTTAGAGGTCTTGGGATTTGATCATGGACCTCTAGATGGTACCGACAGCTATTACTAAATTTCTACTAAGCAGAAATGGAGCTTTAATCAGGGAGTCAGGAAGCTATCACGTTAATTTAATACCTATGTCCTAATTAGAAGGATAAGATTAAAATTTTAATATATATATATATATTTTTTTTTTTGCAAAGCCTCAAGTTAACTTGAGGCTTCAAAAATCCCTGTAAGCTTCAAGATTCTAGATTAAGGAATTAAATTAAAATGTAAGAGCCACAGGATAAAGAAAAACCTAATACCCACCCTGGTTTGAGATCTATTTCACTCCTCTGTTAGGGGGAATTTAATAATATCTAATAATAGATTTCATCAAGCCAATGAGAGAAATATAATTAAAAATAGCATTTTGCAGATAATACTGTAATATCAGAACTGGCCGCAATTCCAATATTTCCTCAGTTTCCAGAACTTCCATGGAATAGATGGCTTGAGGATGCATTTGATTAACTGAAGCTCTCATTGAAAAGGATACCACTGCGGTTTACTCTAATTACCCAAATAAA
The DNA here is from genome assembly GCA_007570785.1 of Antilocapra americana. Lineage (NCBI taxonomy): Eukaryota > Metazoa > Chordata > Mammalia > Artiodactyla > Antilocapridae > Antilocapra > Antilocapra americana. Next base: position 33,436,342 of record ML664177.1, on the reverse strand, counting down.
ATAGCATCTTGGATTTTAAAAGGTGGCAGCAACAGCAACTGAGAAAAGTACTCTAAGAAAATCCCTTTATTGCTAAATTTGGAATCCTAATACAAGTTTCAGGAGAACTAGATGCAGCAATCCTAGGTCTGAGAAGCCATCTCATGACTCTTTGAGAGATAAGAACCCCACTGTTCTCAAAGCTCATCTATCAAAGAATGTTAAAACTTCCTTTATTTAAATACTTAATCTGATTACAAGCAGTTCAAGAACCGATACAGTAACTTCCCTCCTCAGCGTCACCCAAGTTAGGAAATACTCCTCCTGAAGTTTATGGTGCACCTTTAATCTCTTCCCACCCCCCCCAGTCTTACATCATGTCCCTGCATGCCATGTTTACCCTGAGGGAAGTCACATTATATAAAGCCCCAACGTCTAGACATGCAGTTCACCCAATCCATCAGAAAGAAAGGTTTCAAAAGTATGTAAATATTAATTTCTAGCCAAAAGAACAAAGCAAAGTTAATATCTAAAATTAAAATAGATTTTAGATGTGACACTAACAGACTAAAGAACACTGTCTTCAAAAGAACAGAGCTTGAAGGAGTCTCTGGATTTTATTATTTTTAAAAATCTCTATGATATTCTTAAAAAACAAACAAAAAACAACTTTATCAGTGTAGTCATTAAAAGCAGGTTTATTTACTGACATGGAAAGATACCCAAAGGAAAGTGTGATGAAAGCAGGTTATAAAACATTTATATTTTTAGCTTTCTATTTCAAAAAAGGAAAAAAAAAGGCACTGTCTGACATGACACACACTTTTTTTCTTCTTTCATTTCTGAGCTCAGGTCAAGTGTAGAAAACTTAACAGTTATAAAGGTCAGTAATAATACATTGTTTATCATTGCTCAGAACTGATCAGCCTTTCAAACATATACTGTCCCTCCCCCAAGTGTCATTCAACCACTGACAAGTCTGCAGTGATCCACTGTCACCTTTATAAGCACATGCAACCTAGAAATAAGTTTTAAATTACTTTATATTTTTGCTTGTCAGCACTATAGAGTTCACGCTTTAGGTAGACTGCAAGGTTTTCTGACGCTCACATTCGGGTGTTTTCATCAATGACCCAGTTCAGTAAGAGCAGATTGCAGAGCATCAGACACGCTGTTGTTGTTGTTCAGTCGCCAAGTCGAGTTTGACTCTCTGTGACCCCATGAACTGCAGCATGTCAAGCTTCCCTGTCCTTCACTATCTCCCTGAGTTTGCTCAAACTCATGTCCACTGAGTCAGTGATGCCATCCAACCATCTCATCCTCTTTTGCCCCCTTCTCCTCTTGCCCTCAATCTTTCCCAGCAACAGGGTCTTTTATAGTGAATCATCAGGTGGCTAAAGTATTGGAGTTTCAGTGTTAGCATTAGTCCTTCCACATACTCTCACACATACACTTAAGACTAAGATACTCATCCAAATAGTAAGAATGATTTTCTTGGGGTATAGGATATAAAGTGTTTTTTACTTTGTTCTTTATGAATTTCCGTACTGTCTGATTAAAGACAAAACATTTTCTTTTTGGGGAAAAAAAATCAATGTGCTATATAACAGAACCAAAAAACTTATTTTCTTAAATTCTCCTGCAAATTACTCAAAGACGCCTTCCAGTAGTAGTATCTTGCCAGAACCTCAGTTCTAGTTAAAAATATTAGCTAAAGTTACTTTAAATGTTAGGAAAGTTCTTAATTTCCTAGTCTATTTTTTTAAATTAAATGGGTCTTTGATAATCTGTAAGAATACTATAAAACCACTGTCTTCATTTTATTGGCTACAGTTTTCCTAAGTACTAAATTTAACGCTTAAGACTGTATTTACAATGCAGAGCTTTCCTGGAGAAAAAATTAGTTTAGTCCTATTTTCAATGCTAAAGCAAAATGTGGGATTTAGTGCCTCTATTTGTTGTTGAATTATTAAAAAATAAAAGCAGTACTTTCAGATTAGCAAACTTTTAACCTTATGCACAACCCCCAGGATGAGAGTTTCAGCCATTTCAAATTTGACTCAAAACAAAGGGCTTTGCTTTGAGTCTACAAATACTTCTTTCAGTTAGAAAAGTGCTAATTTGTCCAAAGTCACACAATGTATTCACTCATTTTCTTGAAGATGACTCACTCAATAATCTGAAACATAATGACTATGTGTTTGCAACAATTCAAAACAACTGCTGTAAAATGGCTTATCACTTGAACTCTGAATTCATTCAAAGGCTTCAGTTACAGTTTTTGAATTTATATTTTATAAATGCAAAGCAGCTGAGGCTGCATATTTTAGCAGCAAAGAAAAAAGTTAATTGCCAATTCAGCCTTCCTAACTGCTCCCGTATGCTTTCCCAAGTCTCTTGTGGTTGAAATTATTTTAACATTTGGAAGTACAATCCCAACTCTGGAATTTTATTAATAAGAAGATAAAGTGAGTGATCGATCTCAGCTTTAGCTCTACCAAAGCTCACAATTTTTGGAAACTATCCACAAATTTTTGTTTTTAATACGTGCAAGTGACTGTTATGGATTTTAGAGGGGTTGTTCTCAAAGTGTGATTCCTGGACCAGCAGCATCAGCAATACTTGAAAACTTGCTAAAAATGTAAATATGACTGCCTCCCTCTCCCCAGATCAAACTCTTCAGGTGGAGTCCAGAAAATGGCAGTTGAACAAGCTCTGCAGGTGATTCTGATGTACTCTGAAGTTTGAGCATCACTGCTTCAGAATGTGTGACTTATGGTCAGTAACTCACAAACTGGTGCTCAGCAAGTCTTGGATCATCAAATTATTTCACATCATTTCAGCTTAGCTCACATCCCCAATTACATTCTAAGCTCTTTGCTGATGTCATTTTTCTTTTCTAGTCCACATAGTTCCCAGCACTGTGCTGGGACATAAAAATGACTGTTTAATGTTTGCTATCTTAGTTTTTTGAAGAAGAAAGTTATAATAATACCACTAACTTACCAGCCTGATGTTGTCTTCTGGGCGAAGTAATATGAACATTGCTTGGAGATGCTGTTGGAGATCACCTGGTGGAAATTTACAAAACAAAGGATAATTATTCTCCATTGTAATGTTAAGAGAGAGGATTCCTTCTACCCTAATAACTTGTGTAAAAGAAAGTTCTGGTTCACTGAGGGGCTCTAATTAGACAGAGAAACTGAGTGTCTTTATATGAATGGTGGACTGCATCTCCATACATTCACTTTTAAGTTTATACTACATTAAAATATGTTTTGTGTTTCTCCTAGATGCACTTGAGACCAATCACATTTTTGTACTATGACTGATGTTGATGAGAGTGATGGGCAGAGAAAGCACTGGCTGTGTTTTCAGGGCCACAGAAGGTGGAATTGAGGGAATCTTGCAATTTAGGTGTATGGTGTGTAGTGTTAGAATCATCCCTAACTTAAAAAAAGCTAACCATTTTGCCATTCCTGTTTTTGTAACTATAATATTCAGCTGCAAAAATCATACTTAAAAAGATTTTTAGATTCCCCCTGGAATAATGTCAATAGTTAAAAAATGATTTCCACATTAGTAGCTGATGTTAAAAAGACAGTACTTATTAAATAGGCTTCTCAGATGGTGCAAAGGTCAAGAATCTGCCTGCCAGTGCAGGAGATGCAGGTTCAGTCCCTAGGTTGGGAAGATCCCCTGGAGGAGAGTGACAACTCACTCCACTATTCTTGCCTGAAAAGTTCTATGGGCAGAGGAACCTGGAGGGCTACAGTCCATAAGAGTCAGACATGACTGAGAAACTGAGCATGCACTTATTAAATATATCAAATCTTGGGAATTCCCTGGTGGTCCAGTGGATAGGACTCTGTGTGTTCACTGCTGAGGGCGTAGGTTCAATACCCGGTCAGGAACTAAGATCTTGCAAGCCACATGGCATAGCCAAAGAAAAGAAAAATGCAGGTGTGTGTGTATAAATACAGCAAATCTCAAGGGATATAAATTCTAGTGAACATATCATTAGGTGCTTTAAAATGGCCAATCATTATTTCAATCCTCACTAGTTTTTATAGTTGAAATTTCTTTGTATCATACTATTACAGATTTCCTCATATTCCCTACTGTACTCGGAAATCTGAAGCTTTGGCTGTGTGTTAGTCGCTCAGTCATGTCCGACTCTTTGCAACCCCATGGACTGCAGCCTGTACCAGGCTCCTCTGTCCATGGAATTCTCCAGGCAAGAATACTGGAGTGGGTAGCCATTCCCTTCTCCAGGTGATGTTCTCGACCCAGGGATTGTTGAATTTGAGTCTCCTGCATTACAGGCAGATTCTTTACTGTCTGAACCACCAGGGAAGCTTTGGCTAGTAGAAGATAATTAGATAATGATGTGCTGTCATAAATGATGACAATGAGAACAAAAAACCTTCATTCCTGCCCAACCCTTTTTTGAGAGTCTAAAGTGACTAACACAGCTGTATAATCACAGATGCCAGTGTAACCTGTTCTCACACTGGTCTTGGAATCTCCATACATACTTTTCTTCTAGGTAACTTCATAGCTGTTAATTATGAGATGAAATACTGATATGTGCAAGAAGTGGAGAGAGATAGGAAGGGAAAAAAGTAGGCTGGCAAGCACGTTGTCTGTCCTGTGGTACCTGTGGGATCTTGGGTTCCCCGACTAGGGATGGAACCCAGAGCCTCAGCAGTGAAAACGCAGAATCCTTACCACTAGACCACCAGGGAATTCCCCTCTCTTGTTCTTTTAAAGAATAGTTTTTTTGCCTTTCCCCCCCATTTTACTGTTGGCTTCTTTACTTCTTTTATTGAAGAACCTTTCAACTTTCAAAATTAAAAAGAAGAGTCATTATGTTTGCCCAGGTTCATTCTATTTCACTTCAAACCCAGAGACACAATCTAAGTCTCATGTGCAAGAACCAGCGTGGGTTCACAGCAGAAATCCAAGAGAAATGAAAACATGTGTCCCCACAAACACATGTACACAGGTTCAGCAGCATTATTCATATTAGTCCTCAAATGAAAAACACTCAGATGCCTATCAACTGATGGATAGGTAAATAAAATGTGGTATATATCCATACACTATGATATTATTCTATCATAAAAAGATACATACTATCACATGGGTGAGTCGCGAAAGGGGTAATGTCTCAAGCGAAAGGTGCCTGTTTCAAAAGATTGTTTAATATGGTTCCCCTTACATGGAACACCCAGAATAGGCAAATCTATAGAGACAGGATGTAGATTAGTTATTGTTCAGGGGTAGGAGGGAGGCTGGGGGATATAGGGAGAGCCTGCTAATGGGTATTCGGTTGCTTTTTGGGGTGACGAAAATGTCCTAAAATTAGATTGTGGTGATGGCTGTGTAACGCTGTGAATGAACACACTGAAAAAAAAAATCACTGAATGTATACTTTAAATGGGTAAATTGGGTGAATAATATAGTATTGATGTCTCAATAAAGCTGTTAAAAAAAGAAAAGAACGAGAATGAGGAGACAAAGTGTTAGGTACCAACAATGAAGAATGCCTACAATTACTAGCTACGATTGAGGTAAGCAGCTCAGGCTTTTAAAAAGTTTTCCTTTTGTTCTATGAAGACAAATTACCTGAGGAAAGAATTTTCAGGATGGAGAACTTCCAGAGGAGAAAAATGCTTCTGGGCAAATGATCAGTTGCTAACTCATGTCTGACTCTTGCAACCCCATGGACTGTAGCCTGCCAGGCTCCTCTGTCCAGGGGTTTCCTAGGCAAGAATACTGGCGTGAGTTCTCATTTCCTCCTCCAAGGGATCTTCCCAACCCATAGATCGAACCTGCGTCTTCTGCCTCTCCTGAAATGGCAGGTGGGTCCTTTACCACTTGAGCCACCTGGGAAGCCCTTCTGGGCAAAGAGTAGCGGCAAATCCCCGCTCCAACTACTACTGGCCCAAAGATCTAGCTGGCTTCTCAGAAGGTTCAACAAAGTCAGGGAGCCCTACCCCTACAAAGGGGCTTCTTATGCGAGCAGGGCATGTAGAAGCTCAGGTCTGTTAGTGGTGAAAGGCACTGCCATGAACAAAGTGGGTGCTTCCTACCAGGAAACTGTCCTTCACAGAGACTAACAGAGGCAACACACCCGAACCATTAAGATCCCTTTCCTACATTTTGTTTTCATATATTTCACTGTTGGTAGTGATGTTTTAGACTTGTTTGACTTCATAGACTTTTGGTTGTTTCTCTTTAAAATGTTAGCAGACACTCACTTATGATATTGCCTTTTGATTACAAAAAAGTACTTGGACATTTTTAATGAAGCCCAGATAAAATTCTAACTAGTTTGAGAAACACGCAGAAGAAAGTACCATGAGACAGAGGAAGCCCTTGATCTGCTCTCAATTCTGCAATCATTTCAGTTACTGTGGACTTGGCCAAGGGAGCTCCCAGCTTATGTGAAGGTCTGGCTCTATGAGCTGCATTTATACCCACACTGCCTCATCTGTTCTGGTCTGAATCACAAATAAAGTCCATTCAGTTTGTGTTAAATCTGCTTTTCTTATTGGTATAGAGAAAGCTCAGTGGACAAGGTCAAGTAGAAACCTGGGTGGCAGCTGAGTGTGGAAGTCTGACCAAAGAAAAAGACCAACCGGGGCCAAGAGCTTTAAAAGCCCCTGACCCCACTTACCATTACATGCCACAGAGCAATTTAACTAACACCCTAGTCAGACAAGCTGGATTTAAGCCAATATTTCATCTTCTTTTTACTGTAAGTGATAAATATCCACAGAAAACAGAAACACAAAGCTCAACCGGGTCTACTTCCTCTGTGCATTCAAGTTTTGGGGGAGTTTTTTCGCCTGCCTCTTCTAAAAATTTTCTAGGGCTGGGACTTTGGTAGGAGGATAACACTGTCCAATGAGCTGGATTATAATTCTGAGCTGCTACGTTTTGAACTAGATGAAGCCCCAAACAAGAAGTAGGGCAGCCACTAAAATAGCCAAGATTATCTGGACTGGAGCTAAATTCGACTACTGGCTCAATGGGACCCAGGGTTTCTGGTTCTCACCTCTGACCTACACACTCAAGGTTTACCGTCTTCTTTGTTCTTTTCTTACTAATTCTAATTTCCTCCACTCCTCGAGGTAATACGTCATTCAAATGGCGTATTTTGGGCAATAAGCAAATACTCTTTGTGTAGCACTGATTGAGGTTTCTCTAATTGTTGTCCTGAGGACAACCAACTTTTATTTTTCCCCCAAAATGATACAAATTAGACTTGCTGTTTAGAAGAGAGGCATAAGGCTGGTTATTTTCCTAAACTATGGATATCCTATACCTGAAGACCTCTTTCATGAGACGAACTTTCTTCGATTCTTTCTTAACCTCATCACCACAGATGCACCTAACTTTAGAGAAGTCTAACATATGGAAATATAAATGTATCTTCTGTTAGTGGGTGTGATATTGTGATTTATAATAAGAAATATATTTCATCTCTGTCCAGTTTGTGGCACAGAGTTTGTAATATTATTGGCATTCCTTAAATGATGGGAGCCATGAAGATGTCTTCTGTTACGTTAATGACCTGACACTCTAGGAAAGTACCTCAGTATAGAGGCTGCTTGGCCAGGGGAAAAAACCATGTGACAAAAGGGTTGGAATTTCCCTGTCTGGGGAGGCAAGAGGGGCTGAAAGTTGAATGGATTACCAATAGCCAATAATTTAATCATGTCAGTGTAGTGAAGCCAGCACAAAAACTCAAAAGGACAGGGTTCAGAGTGCTGCTAGATTGAGGAACACATGAAGATTGGGGAGCGCGTACCCTCAGAGGCTACAGAAACCCAGTGCCCCTTCCCAAATATCTTGCCTTTACACATCTCTTCCATCTGGCTGTTCTGAAATATATCCTTTTATAATAAGCCAGCCATCCAGTAAGTAAAATGTTTCTCTGAGTTCTGTGAGCTGCTCTAGCGAATTATACAATCCCAAGGAAGGGGTCATTGGAACATTCAATATACGACAAGTTGGACTGGTGACTGGCATCTGAAGTGGAGGACAGGGAGGGGCAGCCTTATACAACAGAGCCCTTAACCTGTGGAATCTGACACTACCTCCAGGTAGACAGTGTCAAAAATGAGTTGAACTGCCGGATACCCAGTTAGTGTCTGAGAACTGCTTGAAGGTATGGGAAAAAAAGCCCCACATTGTTATTAAGTGAAGAATATTAGTAGGTAAAATCAGAGCATTATACCCATACCTAAGTGAACATTTATTTGATAACTCCCTGTTTCTATGTAATTCTGAATTACACTTTCAGTCTTTAATTTTCAGTGAACACAATCAAGACAGACTCTGGTATTTAAATACGTGATATAACTCTTGCTATCACAACAGTGACACTGAATTTACTTTGAACTAGTAACATACCATATTAGTCTTGTGACTTCCCTAGAGAGCAGAAAAAAACAAATACTATCTTTGGTCAGTTGATACTGCATAGGATTTGAGGAAACATCTGAACATATTTTAGCTGATTACCAAAGCCTTACTTGAGAAATCACATTAAGATGTCATTAACATCTTTTGAACCTTATTATTTTTCCAACAAAAATTTATCGAACATCTACTTCATGTATAAGGTATTCTGCTAAGTGCCAGAAAAATGGTCTATGAGCATGAAAGAAAAGTGATTATAGCATAGTACAATGCTTTTTTCACTATTACAGAACTGCTGGAGAAATGGCAATGGAGGTAGTCAGTCTTCTAAGACAAACAAAAGGCAAAGAAACCAAGAAAAGGAACGGCATGTGTGGAGCTTTACCTGCATGCTTGTTGCGTCTGTGGCTGATTCTGGGTGTGGATGAGCCATTTCCCCGTGGTAGAAAAAGGGCAGCACCTTTGACAGTTAGAAAGCTCTCGCTGATGCTGCAAGGAAAAAAGTACAAATAAAAAAGTAATTTATGGAAGAAAAACCAAAAAGTAAGATGAAGACTGACTTTGGGATTATTTTCTCTTTCTTCTTCTCAAGTTCCAACCTCATGGGATGAAGTAAAAATAAAATCAAAAGAAACACTTTTAAATAACAAGGTACTACTGAATGGCCCAGGGAACTTTATTCAATATCCTGTAACAAAGCATAATGGAAAAGAACATGTATACATATGTATGAATCACTTTGTTGTACACCAGAAACTAATATGACATTGTAGATCAACTATACTTCAATTTAGAAAAAGAAAAAAAGAGAGACTCTGGTTACTCACACTGTCTTGTCTACTACAGACAATTCTTCTGAAACAAAATTCACACTATTCTACATACATTACATAGTAGCAGTTAAGAGGGAAGGTTCTAGAAACAAGGGTAAAGGGTCTGGAACCAGACTGCCTGGGTTTGAATCCTAGCTCTGCTACTTCTTACTTGAGTGAGTTTAGGGCGCCTAAGTTTCTTTACCTATAAAAGAGAGATTAATAAACGAATCGAGCTTCTTGTGAGGAGTCAGTAAGAATAAGAAGCTTCTGAGAGTGGCGCCCTTAATAAATATTAGTTTAACAACTCATAGATCTATGGTTGCCAATAATGGTGTTTCAACAGTGTTCTAATCATATGTGAAATGTGTTATAATACTTAGCTACTAACAATAGATATAAGTTTGCAAAAAAAGATTTACATTTAAAATACACACATCACACTAAAGTGTTACTCAGAATTTTACTTTCATAAACTTGCATTTGCATAGCGCTGAAAAGGCATAGTGCACAGGAAGTATGTTCAACTCACAGAGTGTGCCTTGGGTATTAACACGATCCTTCACGTGAATGATGGCTCAACAGAGATGGAAAGATTACTGCTTAGAGGCTATTCAAAGCATAATTACTAGTGGATATCCACAAAAAAATAGAAACTGTATCTGCATTATTTCATATCAACAGATTAAGCCTTTCAATGTTATCTACAGAATTCAAAAAGGATAGAACTTATAAATCATTAATGGTAAAGTTTAGAAACACATAATGAAGGATCCCAAGACTGTCTTTGAGTACTCCAGTCAGGGTTAGTTAATGTATTATAAATTACACTGCTCTGCCTATTCGACATTTCTGCTTGGAAATCTAATTGGCATTTCAAATTTATACTGCCAAAACTAATCTCTTGAATTCCCTGCAAATCTGATCCTTGGCCATATCCACCCAAGTTGTTTAGGACAAACATATAACGGTTATTCTTGGTTTCTCTATGTCTGACAATATATATCTAACCCATTAGCAAGACCTATGAGACTTGAATTTGTCCATGTATTTGCATCATCATTCTGACAATGGTCCAGGGCACCGCTGTTTTTCACTGAGACTGCTTTGAAAAACTTTGAAAAGTTTTCTTTTAAGGGTTTTATTACAGAAAATTTCAAACCAATTCAAAAGTAGAGGTAATAATATATGAGCCCCTATGTTCTCATATAATCTAGCTTCCATTCATGGCCAGTCTTGTTTCTTCTGTACCTCTCCCTCTTTGCCCTGACCCTGAAGTGAAACTAACCCCAGACATTATATCAGCAAAAAGCTTCTAAACTGGTCTGTCTGCAACTACTTCTGTATCACCACTATCCATTTACCAAAGAGCAACCAGAGTGCTTTAACATAAAATATATAGATATATTTCATATATCACTCCCTGCTTAAAACCCTCTAACAGCTTCCGTTTGTATGTGTAAATAAAACCCAAAGTCCTTGGCTGGGACTTCAAGGCCCTGTAACAGTTGCTAAGGTGTTACTTCCCTGGTCTTATACCATCTCCCTTTTTCTTTACTATGATCTGGATGCACTAGCCTTCCTTCTGTTCTCCATTTCAGGCCCTTCTTGTGGCCTTTGTGCTCCTTGTTTTCTACTTGGGACACTATTCTCCTGGCTTGTCACCATCTATGTCAGAGCTCCACATCATCACCTTCCCCCATTCCAGCATACTCTATCATGTTGTTCTGTTTTGTTTTCTTTTGGGATATTTAACATAAACTAAAATTATACGTATTCACTTATATACTTGATTGTGGTCATCTCCCTGTAATAGAATACAAACTCTATGAAGAGCAAGGCTTTTATTTTGCCCCAGCACTGTATCTTCAACAATGGAAACAGTGCCAAGCACGTATCAGGTACTCGACAGATAGCTGATGAATAAATGAATTCATTCCAGGGTTCTCCCCTCCTTCCCACCCACATATAGTTTTTTCTGACCCATCACTGCAACAGGGATTGTAATTTAGGATAAGAAAACAGAAATTCTGTAATCTCACAGGTTAAAAAAAAATGATTATAGAATTCAAAATATATGGCATATTACTGGACTGTAAAATACAAATGTTTGACAAGAAAATAATTGGCACATGAAATTAAATCATCTTTATAATGTCAGTTCTGGACTTCATTTTATCTTTTAATCATGTAGTGTGAAGCTGATAAACCTCTGAGGTAACTTGCCAAATAGATTCAAATTTGTCTTCTAAAAACAAAGACTCCGCAGACGCCACTTTAAAATTCTGCGTGCTGGCTGGGAGGGGCTGCCTTTGTTTTGTTTTCATCTTTAAATAAAGCATTGCGCTCTTGTGGTCTGTTGCACAAGTTTCGTCTCTTGTTACATTTGTGGTGTGCACATGTCACCCTGCTGCGGGTCACTCTGTTTCACTCACATTACGGGAACAACCTAAAACAAAATGTCTAAGTGACAGGATGAGTGGGGTACACCACAGACAGGAAATGACATTCACACTTCTGCCAACATAGCAACTGTCTGCTTTACGAAATGAAAATATTTTATAAAAATAAAGGTAACCAGTCTACCTAGCAGCAGGCAAGTTACAGCTGGGGGCATTTTGGTTTCCAGTACACACAGTGGTCTCAACACCTAACACTCAAGAAGTATATTTGTTGAGAGCTTATTTCAGTCATTCCTTTTGTGAGACAAAGGTATTTTCTCTTTGACAAACACACCAACTTCCTGGTGTTTAGAGCTCTGGAATACTGCTCTTAGATACATCTGTTGCATATGCTTTAGAGTATACCTAAGTGCCCTCTTCAAAATGTATGCAGCGCTTTCACAAGGCGGGGAGTGGGGTGGAGGACGAGTCCTTGGTTAACTCAAAGCTACCTGGAAAATCCCTGATTATAAAAGAAAAACCAGGAGTCAAGTCACGATTGGTATAAGGGAAAAGATGCCATTCTATTTGAGTCTTTTACACAAATCTCAATAAACTTTTCTGATACAACAAAACGCACAGCAGATCCAGCTGGGCTGAGAGCTGCCCTAGTAGGTACGAGGCAGGCCCCCAGAGAGTCATGGCAGATGCACTCTGGATTGTATGATCAACTGTCATTATTCTGTGGTCTCAAATTTTGACTCCCCAGTGATCACAAAAGTGGCATAAAGGGGACAAAAGCGTTGGTCACAAGGGACCAGGAATGAAAGTGTGGCTAATTACAAAAAACCGTTCTCATCACTGAAAGAAAGTCAAAGTTCAATAAATGTTATCAAAGATGGGATGGCCGCATGGTGGCACGGAAGTGCAAAAGCAAAATTCGAAACCACCAGAGTTTAGGAGGATCAATTTCAACTTGAAAATTAAATACCTTATTTGCATATGAAGACACTAATATGTAAATTTAATCACATGTACTTCAGTGTACGGTAAGGGCTGAGTATATCTTGGTAGAGTAACAAGAGACTCATTTATGTAAATATTCGTCTTTCTGAAGCAGCTGGCTGAAGATCAGCACAGAGTTAGTCTCTAAAATCTACAAGAGTAGGTGAAAACTTTTATACGTTTTCTGAACTGACCGGTTCTCTAGAGTCTGGCCTAGGAAGAGGACTCCTCTAGTAAATTCTATGGAGCCATCTGTATATGATTACAGACACCCAAGTTAAACACAAATCCCAGGGGACTTAACTCCTATATTAAGGAAAACACAAGACAAAGAACCCTCTGAATCTAAAGATGGAGAGTCACTAGCTGCTTGATGAGAGAATGACAAGGATCATCTTTCTAACACAGCGACAGTGAAGTTCTCCAGTCTTTATCAGGGATACAACGAAGACCGTCTACTCGTGTCCTGCCCTAAGATCACCTGCTCATCAAATGGAAAATCATTCCTTGTTTGACGGTGAACTGAGCTACTAATAGCTAACTTGAGAAGATGCAAACTGTACACCAGGCACTGAGCTAAGCACTTCACAATATTTCATTTAACCTTCACAACAAGGTTACTTGGGTACTATTTTTGACCCTCAATTTACACATAAGAGACTGAGGGGCTCAGAGATGGTAAATTATCTGCCCAAGATCATACAGCTGGCTAGCAATCCTCTGAGCCAGGATTCAAACCAAGGTTTGATTTGAAAGTTCACGCTCTGAATCAGTCTTTTCTATGCTGTTCTAGTTTTATGATATAGTTTACAGAAGATGAAACGCGATGTCTTCCCTACAGAGTTTTTCAACAGAACAGATTTTAAAAGCAGATACAGAAGTGAAAGGAAAGGACAGAAATTCATTCAGATCTCAGCCCTGCTCATTCCTTTTTTGTTCCCTGACTAAGGCCATGAACAGAAAGACTTTACTGAGGGGAATGAAGAACATCTGGCTGAGAGATGAATCCAGATGGGCTGCACAGTAGAGAAAAGAACGGGGCATGACAGCATTTTTAGTCTCAAAAACAGAGGAACGAATCCTCTGCTTTAAATAATTCGGGAAAGCACTCTGTGCCAAACCCTCCCAATCAAAAGCACTTTCCAAAGCATGAAATTTGTGAACTGGCAGTTTTACTCCGGTAAAGTGTAGAGAAGGTCAACTAAGGGAAGAAAACACTTAACTGTTTTCAGATTAGAATAAATTTTTGAGGAATGTAGCCAGGGTGGTCAACCATGACCAGCAAGAAGGCTGGTCAAATAAAGCAAAATAAAGTAACACACCTGCACACTGCTACATGTGAGTCTGACATTCTTCTGTTTTACATGTAACACACAAGACAAAATGAATCATTTACTATGAGAAATCAAGTTTCATACAGTGGGTGTAATGCTTTCACTTTAAACATTAAAATGAAGAAAGTGGATTTTCATGTTTATAATGTTCCTAATGCCAAGTTCTTGAGTTTGCTTGGCATTTCTGCCTGAAGCCAAAACTCACAGGTAAATTATCGTGTAATATTGAAAGCACAAAATATGACTGCACAAGGTAAGCTACTGGCATTTATGTGAAATTCAAATACACATAATTTTCCTGAACTGTTTTATATTTTTATCTTGAAGAATACTCATTTATGAGAAAACTATCAAATATATTTCGCTCTCATAACAACACTCTCAGGGCTGAGATCTGATTAACTTTTCTCTGCTTAGTTAGGTATTTGATTTTCAGATTCAAGGTACTAGGGCAGCCACGTCAATCCCATTAGGTGGAAAAGAATTCATGTCCCCAATCAATGTGACCACATCACAGAGAAGGTAATTTCATAATAAAAGTTTCAAATATCAGACAGGGGGCCAAACCACTACAGAGCTATGAATACTAGCACCTATTGAAAAAGTCTGGCTAAATTAAAAAAACAGGAAGAGAAAACCATTGTTGCTTGATGGATGAAACATGGCTACAAAAGTCAATAAAACTTCCAGGTAATAAGAAAAGTTTGACTCTGTAATCCTAAAGAAACTGAAATTACAATGAGAGAAAATCCAAATCCAAACACTGTATGCACTATTCTCTGTAATTAAACGATCCCCAATCCAATCCCCAACATGCAGGTGGTAAGTTCCAGTGACAATGTTGGAATGGCAATGGATACCTGGAACTTTCTCCCCACCCAGTGCATATAAACTCCCAGACACATGCCTGTGAATGCAGCAGCAGGATTTTTTTTCTCCATCAGCAGACAAGCAGAGGCTGGGGTACGTTAATAAACCAATCACTGGCAAAGGGGAGAAAAGCTTACGGCTCCAGTTCTTATTCACTAACTACAACCACCAGACTATTTTAGTCCTAGCTAGTCTTCCACTTAAAACTCTGTTGCACAATGCCCAGCACAAGTACCTTCAGATGCAGTGATTTACCCCTCTTTCCTACTTTTCTACAATCTAAGTAGAAAAAAAAAGGTCTGTTTGTTCAAGGCTGAGGAACAAATTCCATCAGGACTAATCTTCCTGGTCCTTTTCCTACAGATCATAAATTAGAGGGAACCTCCTCCCTCGGATATTCCTTTTATCATTTTGAATGTTCATTTATTGATAAGATCTTCGAACTATTTCATTCTTGCCTCAAACATGTGCACCTCAGAAACGTCCAGACAGAAAATCTAGGATAAAACAGTTTTACCACTGGTCAGACAATTCACCCTTCCCATTTCTAGAGATGGGGTTATATCTGAGCTGCCATTTGTGGTATCTGGCTGACCAGCAATAATAGAGAGCTCTCCTGCCTAATGTCACCCTAGTCACCTTTTGAGGAATCTTGCTCAATGTACCTAGCCATGGTGACCTTCCAACTCTGTCCTTACAGGACACTGGCATGTGGATTAGGCCTGGCCAGCTGGAAACTGCCTCCTGAATCTCAGGCAAGAGATCCAAGTGAGTAAGGAGAGTGGGGGATGGTCACATTCACCATGGGGAGAGTGGCAAATTATAGACTAGTCTATGCCTACTCTTTTGAACTGTGGTGTTGGAGAAGACTCTTGAGAGTCCCTTGGACTGCAAGAAGATCCAACCAGTCCATCCTAAAGGAGTCAGTCCTGGGTGTTCATTGGAAGGACTGATGTTGAAGCTGAAACTCCCAATACTTTGGCCACCTCATGCGATGAGTTGACTCAATGGAAAAGACCGTAATGCTGGGAAGGATTGGGGGCGGGAGGAGAGGGGACGACAGAGGATGAGATGGCTAGATGGCATCACAGACTCGATGAACATGAGTCTGGGTAGACTCCGGGAGTTGGTGATGGACAGAGAGGCCTGGTGTGCTGCGATTCATGGGGTTGCAAAGAGTCAGACACGACTGAGCGACTCAACTGAACTGGTGCCTACTCTGGCTTTTCCTTGAACGTCCTTGGCTCCTGCCCATTTCCTAAGTTTGGTCTTCCAGCTTCCCACCCATTAGGTAAACTCTGACACTCTTCTAAGAAAAATTTTGCTGAAGATAGTTAATATTCATTTCTGAGCTTGCAACAGACAGTCTGATACATCAACTGAAGTTCAGAGAATCCAATAGCTTGCCAAAAGTCACACGGCTAGGTAGCAGTGGAGCACAGACGAAGGTCCAAGTCATCTGAAGCCCAGGGCAGCACTGTAACCCTTTCTCCTAAGTTAGAGGTTACTGAAATAGGCCACATTTGATGACTTAATCATCTGAAGCAACCAACAGCTAAAAACACATCTGGTCAGTTTATCTAAAGAGAACAAAGGCATGATTTCACCGCAAACCCTGGTATGATATATTGGCTTGACTTTTCATGGTATCTTGAAGACAGAAGTTTAGATCTGAATAGGGAAATATTCAGACATACTCCCACAAGGCAAACATTTTCAGGTAGTTTCTTAAAGTTGTTTCTTTTTTCTTTTTCCTTTAGTATGCTTGTTCAATATCAAACACTGCTTAAAAAAAAAAAAGAATAAACGAAGACCATGAAGCCTAGGCAGGAGGGCAAGCAAGTCGACACGGGAAATCAGTGGCTGCCTGCCTAGCCCTGGGTTCCTCTGCAGTCTTCTCTCAGACCAAAGGTGTGTCTTTCTAGATGTTGTCTGCTCACACACACACTTGACCTCCTGGATTCCGGGGATCTAAAGTGTTTAGCTGTCGGTTTGGATTTTTGAAGTACTACCAAATAATGACAGGTCAGAGCTGGAGGGCCCTCAGAGAGGGTCCAGGTCATGGCTCCAACTGGTACTAGGTGGGCCTAATTTAGCACATTTTGTGAGACCAGCACACACATAAAATCATTTTAGTTTCTGGATATGTGGAGAAGAGCAGCCACTCTCTCCAGCTCCTCCGGGCAGCCACCGCTCCTGGACTCTCACTGAGCATTCTGGCCCCCAAACACTTCTGAGTGTGAGCTAAGATTCAGAGACCAGGACTGTGAACCACTGCCACCTTCCAATCTCTGTCCCTTTGCAGCCACTCTAGCAAGTCTCGGCCTCATCTCCAACAGCCATCTGCCAAAAGTCCACCCACCTCTGCTCAGAAAAATAAAAACAAACACCCCTCTCCCGACCCCCTACAAAAAACCGCTAGGTGCCTATGAAAGGAGTTAGTTTCAGGCACTTCTGATGACTGACTGTTGGGGGAGTTTTGTTTCCAAGAAGGTCCTCCTCCTCCGAGGGGAGAAACCACCTCAGCTCAAAGGAACCCATTTCCGTTACAAGCTGAATTAATAAAGCTTATCAGTGCTGTGGCCCCAAACTCTAGACTTAAAAACTTCTCTTTTAAAAAGGTAAAGCTTAAAAGCTGTCTGAACCAAAACCAAAGTGACCTTAGCAGTTCTTTCTCAGTACATAACATGCTGGGTGTACTTAACTGGTCACCCAAGAGACATGACCCACGTTACGTAGTGCCAAATTTTAAAATAGTTGGTGGGATTAAACAAAACAAAACAAAAGGAGATTAACTCAGAAAAACTGTTCAGCATTTGAAATATCATTTCATTTGCATGATTCAACAAATGCTTTTCCAGGTATTTAAAACACACCTGCAGAAGGAATGCAAGTTGAGCTTTTAAGTACTTGGCCAAAACGTCAACCCCTGTTTTCTGACTATTTCTCTCTCACTTTCACACAAAGCCTCTTGTGAGGCTCAGGGTACCATCTACTCTCTGTTGCTGTCACCTTCTGACACCCTTGTCACTGCCTCTAATTCACTCCTTACCTTGTTCAATCTTCTCTCTTTCACCCAGCTTCTTACAACAATCTTAAGAGATTCCACTGTTCATATAGATGAACATCCAACAGCTTTGTCCCCAAATCTATCTCTTCCTCTTGACCTTCAAAGACTGTCACCTGGGCTCCATTTAAATTTCTAATTCCTAGAATCCCTTTCAAAGGTACTGGATTTTTTAGACTTGATTTCAGAAGTCAAACTCCCACTTACTCACTGCAGCCCCTCTCCTGTGACCTTCATGTGCTCACTCACTCTTCAACCTGGGGGAGACTCCAGCCCCTCGATTCCTCAATTTCCTCTTTTTGGCTTTTCGTCCTTCCCTAACCAACCTAGTCCCGTGTCTTATTTCCTAACAGGTTTCCCTACCATCTGTTCTCTTTGTTCCTGAGTTCCTTTCATAATACTACAGTTTAAAATTATAGTCTTCTTTGATGAGACTTATTTATGATTATGTGTATAAGTAGCAAGCTCCTTGAGCAGGAACAACAGTCTTGTTTAGTATTCTCTCTCTAGTGTCTAACACAGTACCTGGCACTAAGCAGATGTGCAATAAATATATACTGAATAAATGAAAGGCTGCTCAAAAAAAATGCTTAAGGAGATTATGAAATCATGCCTCTGGATGCTACGGCACATCCATGGCCTCAATGACAGAGGTGTCAGAGATGACGGCAGCAACAGTGAGTTGACTCAGCTGGGCAGTTAACACCTACAGATCCACGCCCCCCCAATTTCTTCTCCTGCCTGCTTTAAACTCTCCCTGCTCTCCTCAAGTCCCATTGCAACTCCTGTTTCCTTCAACTCTCCAGTTAACCGAGTCTTCTACACTATCAAGAAAATGGAGGCTAGCTGGTGTGATTTCTCCCAATTAATTTCTCTCCTCTGCAGACTTATCTCCTTTCCCTGACCTGAGAGGATGATGCATCCCGCTGTCAAAAGTCAACCTTTCCACCAGCATCCTTGACCCTATTCCCTTGATTCCTAGTTGTATCAATTGGTCACCCCTCTCTCGAGTGAATTCTCCTCAGCCCAGAAACATGCTCAGGTCTGTTCTTTCACATCCTTAAAACAAAACCCTTACTTGATCTTGTGTTCCTTTCTAAGTTCTCTTCCTTTACTACTGAAATTCTTTAAAAAGGAGTCTATACTTTCTGTCTCCATTTTCTTCCATTGTCAGTCACTTTTCCTACCGCCATCCTGTTTCTCTCCCACCTCTGAAAATCCTCCCCATCCAAGTTTGCCAGTGATTTCCTAAGTGATAGATCTGAAGGACAAAAATCCTTTAGTCTTAGTTTAACACCAGCTTCTGATTTTCATTTAGCACCTGGAGCCCTGACAGGCACTAGCAAATCACATTCTCCTTTTTGAAAGAGACTCATTCCTCCTGGCATCTGAGGCACTGAATCCCGGTTTGAGATTCTCGACCAGATATCCTACCCTACCTGACTCACCTCTCTTACAACAGACAGATCGTTTGACCATCACAGTGCTTTGAAACCCACTGACAACTAATCATACTGAAAAATCTGAATTTCCAGCTTCTCTCGAAAGATCAGAAAATCTGAACACTTATGTCCACATTCACACCTATGAACAAATGGCCACTGAACAGTGGCTGTCCCTTTGGACTTCACATGATGGTGAGTGCTATGGAGAAAAACTGAGCACAGTAACAGCGAGGGCTGCTGTGTATATCTGTGTTATAAGGTATGCTCAGGGAATGTCTCTCTGACAAGGTGACATTTGAGCAGAGATCTGTAGGAAGTAAAGGAGGGAGTCGTGTGGCTGTTTGGGAAAAGAATATAAAGGAGCAGCAAATGCAAAGGCTCTGACGTGTTCTTGGCTGGCCTGGACCATAGCAGGGACGTCAACAGCACTGAAGTGCGGTGAGTCAATGACGTGCGGAAGAAGATGAGATCAGAGAGACAGGGGATAGCGAGCGACCCAGGTCTCAGTGTCTCTACTTCATCTGGGATTCAGTTTCCAAGGCACTCCAACGGAGATCTTCTTTGGCTAGTCAAATCCAATGGACACATCTTTCTCGATCATTTGACTTTGTTGATGACCTTCTATCTCCTAAGAGTCTCACTTTCTTAGTACTGCTACTGTGCTTTTCGTTTGTGAAATCCAATGGACGCATCTTTCTTGATCATTTGACTTTGTTGATAACTTTCTATCTCCTAATAGTTGCACTTTCTTAGTACTGTGCTTTTCGTTTGTGGGTTCCTAGTCTTTTCCAACCTCTTACATATGTCATCTTTGATCATTTCCTTGCCATTCCTCTTTCTGCTCTGTATATACTCTTCTGATGCCTTCTCCAGCCCACCCTGTCCTATAAAGCATGACTCCTGACTAGTTATCTTACTGATAGATAATAAATTACTCTAAAACTTGGAAGTCCAATGCAACAAAAACCACTTATTACCTCATACAGTTTCTGTGGGTTAAGAGTCCAGGAGCAGGGCTTCCCTAATTTAGATCCAGTGGTTAAGAATCTGCCTTGCAATGCAAGGGAGACTGGTTTGGTCCTGGTCTGGGAAGATCCCACGGGCCTTGAAGCAACTACATCTGTGCGCCATAACTACTGAACCAGTGCTCTAGAGCTCATGGGTCGGAACTCCTGTGCCCACAGGCTGCAACTACTGAATCCCACATTCATAGCGCCTGTACTCCACATCAAGAGAAGCCACCACAATGAGAAGCTGGCGCACCACAGCGAAAAGAAGCCCCCACTAGCTGCAACCAGAGAAAGCCCGAGTGTAGCAACAAAGACCTAGTGCAGCCAAAAAATAAAATCCATAAATCTTAAAAAAAAAAAAAAAGGGTCCAGGAGCACACCAGCTGGTGGTTCTGGCTCAGGGTTTCTAGGCAGTCAACTGAAGCCTAGTCTGGAGGTGGGAAGATCTGCTTCCAAGACTGCTCCCTTATATGGATATTGACAGGAGGCCTCAGTTCTCTGCCATGCAATGGTCTGCTTCAGTGACCTTATGACATGACAGCTGTCTTTCCCCTGTAAGTGATCCCAAGGGGAACAAGGCAGAAGTGCAGTGATTCATGACTTAACCTTGGAAGTGACACACCATAATTTCTGCAATATCCTATTAGTTATATAGATCACTCTTATTTAATGTTGGAGGGAACTATACAGGATGCAAATACTGGGAGCCAAGAATCGCTGGGAACCATCGTGGAGGTACCTCACCTCCCAAATTGGTTCTCTAGCTCAGATTTATCACCAAAGCCCCAGACCTGTACCACTGCTGTCTAAAAAAATGTCACTCAGGTCTGACTCTTTGCGACCTCATGGACTGTAGCCCGTCAGGTCCCTCTGTCCATGGAACTCTCCAGGCAAGAATACTGGAGTGGGTAGCAACTCCCTTTTCCAGGGGATCTTCCCAACCCAGGGACCAAATCCAGGTCTCCTGAATTGCAGGCAGATTTTTTTTTTTTTTTACCATCTACTGAATAGGTATTATTTGTTGATGATAATGGGAACAACTTGGCCATTATTTCACAAACTTTTTTTGGTGAAAACCTAGAATCAGGTATGATGGCATGTCCATCAAAATGTTCTGTTTGGGAGTTATGTGATGGAAGTAGAAGTTGGTGGAAGTAGTTTGGTGCTGGCTCTGGGAGTACTATGAAGCAAACTTAAAGATGCTGTAATGAGCATTTACTGAGTTCCCACCCTGTGCTGGGCATGGTGCCTGGCACTTTACAACCACTATCTCGCAATAACTCCACGAACAGAAGTTATTCTTCCCATTTCACAGAAGAAAGGTTTGGAGGATAACTTCCCTAAGCTTACCAATTACACAATCAGCATGACAAAGCAGGGGTCAAATTTTGGTCTGTTTCCAAGTTATGTTGTTTTGTGTTTTGAAACTCAACTCCATGGCTTCTTTAGCAGTCTGAGTTCTTCTTTGCCTGTTTTGCACAATTCAGTCCCACTGCAGCCTACCTACCAGGGTACTGGGCAGGGTTCCAAGAAGTAACTCAAATTATCAGAAAACCAAGGTTTTATGTTTTGATTTTAAATTAAGTAAGTTCTGTGCTACTTTACTGCAACCTTACAAGTAATTCTCAAAATTCACGGGCCAAAAAATTTAACCCAGTCTGTAAAAGAAGTCTATCATCCTGCTTGTCTAGCCAGTTCTTCTATAGTTCTCTAACTTAGGCAAAGAGAATGAAATAATTTGCCAACAGACACTCTTTTTTGGGGAGGGGAACGGTGCCACATGGCATGCAGGATCTTAGTTCCCCGATCAGGGATTGCACATGCGCCCCTTGCAGTGGAAGCATAGAGTCTTGACCACTGCACTGCCAGGGAAGACTCAGCAGGCACTCTTAAAAGTCCCTCAAAGATACGGATTCTCAAATTATCAAATAAAGAGAAATAGAGAAAGGCATGTCACAAGTACGCTGACTCTCTTTTAAATCTTCTCCTTGGTTTGCTTTACTATCCACCGTACTGTCTGATTTTTTAAAGTCCTTGGGCAAATCCTTTTATTATATTTGTATCTGTTTTAATGCACATTTCAGAGCCTCCTGGCATGCACAATGAAATCCAGGAGGAATGCTGTTGCCAGTACTTAGCTTCGGAGACTTACAAAAGCAGTTTACCTTTTACAAAATAGTAATACTAGTGATGATGATGAAGGAGTGAGAGGCAGGAGAGAATGAGAAGGAAGAGAAAAACACAGCAAAAGGAAAAGTTCAAAGGACAACGTAAGGAAACGTTAAAGAGAGGGAAAAGAGAAAGCAAACAGCAGGCAGTCGCCTTAATCAACTCATATTTTATAACAGATTTGATGTTCCTTGTTTCCTACAGTTTTCCCTCTTACAGAATCATCACAGAATTGTACCACCAACACAGATGAAAAATGTACCCTATTTTTCCTTGCAAATTTAATTTATTAAGCTTTCTGGATACCTGATCTAATTTTAATAATTTTTCAAATACACTAGATGTACCTTTTTAGATAAACTTAGGAAGAAAGCAATGACCTACAGCACCTTCTTCCTTATTTTCCAGATAGCATTCATGAGAAAGCAGAGGGCTAGGGACCAAGAGATCACACAGTGGTATTTTGCAATACTGCAGTATGCAAGATGAAGCAATGAGAATTCCAAATATTTGGATTTGGAAAAAGAGGAAAATATTTAAATCAAAATGATCCAAGAGTAAATTTAAATTTCATATGTGATTAAATGTGCTGGAGGGGAAAATGATAAATCATCACATACCTGCTCCAATATAGGAACAATCCTACACCTGCTGCCTAGATGTTTTTAGGTACTGGCCGAGTCAGGTCCTTCCTCAGAGATCAATGCAAAGAAACAGAGGAAAACAACAGAATGGGAAAGACTAGAGATCTCTTCAAGAAAATTAGAGATACCAAGGGAACATTTCATGCCAAGATGGGCTCAATAAAGGACAGAAATGGTAGGGACCTAATAGAAGCAGGAGATATTAAGAACAGGTGGCAAGAATACACAGAAGAACTGTACAAAAAAGATCTTCATGACTCACATGATGGTGTGATCACTCACACTCAGCTAGAGCCAGACATTCTGGAATGTGAAGTCAACTGGGCCTTAGAAAGCATCACTACAAACAAAGCTAGTGGAGGTGATGGAATTCCAGTTGAGCTATTTCAAATCCTAAAAGATGATGTTGTGAAAGTGCTGCACTCAATATGCCAGCAAATTTGGAAAACTCAGCAATGGCCACAGGACTGGAAAAGGTCAGTTTACATTCCTATCCAAAGAAAGGCAATGCCAAAGCATGCTCAGACTACCGCACAATTGCACTTATCTCACACGCTAGTAAAGTGATGCTCAAAATTCTCCAAGTCAGGCTTCAGCAATACATGAACTGTGAACTTTGAGATGTTCAAGTTGGTTTTAGAAAAGGCAGAGGAACCTGAGATCAAATTGCCAACATCCGCTGGATTATCGAAAAAGCAAAAACATCTACTGCTTTATTGGTGATGCCAAAGCCTTTGACTGTGTGGATCACAATAAACTTTGAAAAATTCTTAAAGAGATGGGAATACCAGACCATCCTACCTGTCTCCTGAAAAACCTGTATGCAGGCCAGGAAGCAACAGTTAGAACTGGGCATGGAACAACAGACTGGTTCCAAATAGCAAAAGGAGTACGTCAAGGCTGTATATTGTCACCCTGCTTATTTAACTTATATGCAGAGTACATCATGAGAAATGCTGGGCTGGAAGAAGCACAGGCTGGAATCAAGATTGCCAGGAGAAATATCAATAACCTCAGATATGCAGATGACACCACACTATGGCAGAGAGTGAAGAGGAACTAAAAAGCCTCTTGATGAAAGTGAAAGAGGAGAGTGAAAAAGTTGGCTTAAGGCTCAACATTCAGAAAACTAAGATCATGGCATCTGGTCCCATCACTTTATGGCAAATAGATGGGGAAACAGTGGAAACAGTGTCAGACTTTATTTTGGGGGGCTCCAAAAGCACTGCAGATGGTGACTGCAGCCATGAAATCAAAAGACACTTACTCCTTGGCAGGAAAGTTATGGCCAACCTGGATAGCATAGGAAAAGCAGAGACATTACTTTGCCAACAAAGGTCCATCTAGTCAAGGCTATGGTTTTTCCAGTAGTCATGTATGGATTTGAGAGTTGGACGGTGAAAAAGGCTGAACGCCGAAGAATTGATGCTTTTGAACTGTGGTGTTGGAGAAGACTCTTGAGAGTCCCTTGGACTGCAAGGAGATCCAACCAGTCCATCCTAAAGGAGATCAGTCTGGGTGTTCACTGGAAGGACTAATGTTTAAGCTGAAACTCCAATACTTTAGCCACCTCATGCGAAGAGTTGACTCATTGGAAAAGACTCTGATGCTGGGAAGGATTGGGGTCAGGAGTAGAAGGGGACGACAGAGGATGAGATGGCTTGATGGCATCACCGACTCAATGGACATGGGTTTGGGTAGACTCTAGGAGTTGGTAATGGACAGGGAGGCCTGGTGTGCTGCAGTTCATGGGGTCACAAAGAGTCGGACATGACTGAGCGACTGAACTGAACTGAGTTAGGTCCTAGAACCACCCCATGATGCAACTCAAGTCACAGGAATACATAAGGAACAAAAATAAATGATTTGTAACTGCCAGGGGCAATTCTCTTCTGCACAGTGACTGGAAGGAAAGCCGCAATCGTTTTATCTTCTCACATGGCAAGAGATAGCTAGCGAGGCTGAATGTAAGTCTTGTGGACTTTTTCAGTCCTTAGGGACCCTACATACCATAGAGGGCTATCCTTTAAATATCTTAGCACAGGGGACCACAGCATGTCTAACAGAAAGGTGGCTGAAGGTAGTCTTTTTTTTTCCTAAAAAATTTAATTAATTAACTAATTTTTATTTATTTATTTGGGTGTGCTGGGTCTTACCTGTAGCATGTGGGATCTAGTTCCCTGACCAGGGATCGAACCTGGGTCCCCTACATTGGGAGCACAGAGTTTTAGCCACTGGATCACTAGGCAAGTCTCTGAAGGTATTCTTAAAGGTGCAGATTTTTCTTTTTTCCTTTTATGGGGGCTATATGAATTGAGCCTGGTGGGTTACAGTCCAAAGGGTCACAAGCAAACATGAATTTATATGTTTATTTATATTTATGATAAATACTGATATATGGACAAACTTGTTCTTTTATTTACTCGGATTTTTTTTTCTTGTATATTCCTTTCTTCTCACCTTCCGTGGTAAAGAATAAATTTTCTATTTTTACATGCTTACCTTAATATTTTAATAAATATATTTAATGCAGCAAATCAGTTACTTCTAGTTTGTAGATATGTTTTTTCCTACTCCAGGCTGCAATGGAGTGGGCACGGCAATGTGCCTTGAAAATCAATATACTTTAAAACAGGAGTTTTCAGACGTTAAGAAAATCAAAAAGCCTACACATACATATCTCACTTTTAAAGATAAAAGTTGGATCTTAGCCACATTCTAAAAACTACTAGGATCTAGGAAAGGAAAATAAGAGAACGAGGACTCACTGACAAAATGCTGACAAGCTGCAATGCCTTTTTGGTAACTCAAGACCAAAAACCAAAATATGATGCTGGGATCGGGGGAAGAAAACAGCGAAGTGGCTGAATGACCAAGTATCTGAACTTCGGCTTAAGAAAAAGGATGCAACCAGGCAAAAAGCTATGCATGTGAAGGATGGGAAGGTAACATGGCAGGAGTGAAAACGCCTATTCGTAAGAATGGTGGCTTTGAGGGTGTTTTTTTTTTCTTTTTGCACAAATCTTTTTAATGATTCTTATCCTGTGTTTTTAATTTTAAAAAAGGACCCCAAAAAGGAGGGGAGAGGGCAATACAGGAAAACACACCGTGGGAACACAGTCAAGCACACAGATGTTTTGCGTAAGCTGTGTTTTCAGAGACATCTACCACTGTACGAGACTTGAAAAAGTCAAGCTGTCGTCAACAAGTTCTCTGAAGTGATGGGTGGGGCTTGAGAGAAAGTGAGCTGTGATGAAACCAACAATTAGTACCCTCAGGGCTGAGAAAGTTTCTTAGATAAGTTCCTCATTTATGAGCCACCTCTCTGCCCCAAAGGCTTTGCCATCAGCAATGTTTGCTAGGCAAACAAGGATGACCCAAGCTGCCCTTCTGTCCATTTCAAGTGATCGAGGTTCTTTGTCAGCAGCACCACTATTTCTTTGCAGAGAGAGCTTCTCTCTCTGTGGTAGGAGAGAGAGGGCACAACCTACTGTATAAAAATATGAGTGGGAAGCAAGCTGCCCTACTCCTCCCTTGTTTCAATTCTGAATAAAAATGCTTATCATGTACAGAAAAATTCATATAAAGGCAAAGATATTAACAATCGTTCAACTGTTCCACTGCCTTGCTTTGGTGTATTGTTAAAACACTGTTTCTATTCAATGAGATGTACATTCCTAGGTCTACACTCATGGCTTTTTTCGTGTGTAAGGCAGTGAAAGTTCATGCACACTGCATTATATAGTGCCCAGTCTAATACTATGTACGGAGTATTTAACAAATGTGATCTGAAAATGACAACAGAAATGATGCTAAAGACTCACATACACTTTGAAGGCTAATGAAGTATGAAAGTCACTCACTATAAAGCCTCTGAGGAGCACTGACATATATGCACTAGTGTGTGCAGACTCAGCTGTGTCCGACTCTTTGCAACCTTATAGGCTGCAGCCCGCCAGGCTCCTCTGTCCATGGGATTCCCCAGGCAAGAATGTACTGGAGCAGGTTGCCATTTTCTCCTCCAGGGGATCTTTCCGACCTGGGGACTGACCCTCGGCTCCTGTGTCTATTGCATTTGCAGGTGGATTCTTTACCACTGAGTCACCTGGGAAGCCCAACATATATGCACTACCATGTATAAAATAAAGATAGCTAGCAGGAAGCTGCTGTATAACACAGGAAGCTCAGCTCCGTGCTCTGCGGTGACATGGGGGGTGGGATGGGGGGGGGAGGGAGGGAGGCTCAATAGGAAGGGTATATATGGATACTTGTAGCTGGTTCACACTGTTGCACAGTAGAAGCTAATGCAACAATTTAAAGCAATTATCCTCAAATTAAAAAATTAAAAAACAAAAACAAAACCTCTTCTCTGGCGTCTGTATGTACACAGGCTGTGTGAGTATTCTTCTTTGCAGCCTTCCATCACTCTTGACACAAACAGGGGAACTTCCATTCACAGAACTTTCAACTTGCAGCGTTCTTACAAAGTTCTAGCTGGTGTTCTGTCTTGAACTTCCCTTTTCTGAGAAGCTGAGTGTGCTGGATGGGTTACTGTCCTGCTTCTGCCTTCTGAGGGAGTTCACTACAAAAGATTTTAGAAACTTCTTATTCAGGCACAGTAGCCTCTTCTAAGTCCTATGTGAGCTCCCTTTACTGCTGACATGACAATGGAGCTGCTAATCTGCAGGTTTATATAAATTTGTTTGGCTAAAGCTACCGAAATTGCTCATATAATCTTACTATATGGTGGAAGAATAAGAGGCAGGGCTGCAGTAAACATGGACAGAGCTAAGTAGGTCATAGGTTGAAAAGGTCTTATATGACTTGCCAAAGAATTTGGACTTTAACCCTGAGGAAGACAGAGATCCAAAGTTTGCATTACCAGAAAGATTCTTCTAACTACAGCATGGAGAATGGACTGGAAGGGGTTGAGACTTAGAAAGAGGGACACAGATGTTACTTTAGTGTTTCAGGCAAGAAGGAGACAAGGTAGTCGATCAGTGAGCTAATGGGAATGAAGAGAAGATAGATATCTTGGGGATAATTGTCTAGGTTATTTTTTGGTACAGATGGGAATTTTACTTAAAACTTAAATTGTAAGAAAAGTCTAAAAAAGAAAGATTTGATATGTGCCAATTCCTTGCAATCCAAGAATATCTTTTTCTTTTGCACCTCCTGATTCTTCAGACCCTTTCCTTTAACAAATCTCATTGCTTTACAGTCTCTCACCCAGGAGGGTCAAAAAAAATTTTTTTTTATTTACATGAATATTTTTATACCATCTGCTTCTGTCCAAACTTTTCTCAAAACAGGTTTTTCTTTTTCTTCACTATCTCAACTTTCTCTTGTTTTACTTGGTTAATCCTCAGATTTGGAGATCAAATTTGCCTTAACCTATCTGCCAGCTGACAGCCCATCATCCTGCACAAGCCAGGGAAACTTACAGGCAATTCTTCCTCACGTCACTTTGTTATCACGCATGTCTATATCATTTCCTGCCAGGCACCAAACTTCCAGCATCAAGGAAGAACAGCTGAGGAGAATGCTTTTACACAAAAGACTTCCCTCCTTCCTAATCCCCTACTCAACGGATATGACAATATACTGATGATATAGTCAGGGTTCAAGTTAAACGGAAGATAATGCAACTAAGTTCTAAAACCACCATTTTCAACTGATCATAAAGAAAGCAAGGTTAACTGTCTGCATATAATATAACATGCAAAAAATGAATCAGAAACCAGAAGCTGACTTCAATCAAGAGAAAGCAAGTGAATTTTACAAATTCATCTGTATTACGTTAGAACAGGACATCAGTGAAGAACTGCTAGGCCGGTAATACTAAATCTCTCTGGCTCTCAGTTAAATTAAGTCAGCTATTATTAAAGACAATCTATGTATGAGAAGATCGCTCTCACAGATAATTAATCTCATCTCTAAAACCAATAGTGTGTAAAACACAGCTCTGAAGAACTTAAAAAGAATTTGTATTAAAGATGAACCAGAGACTATCCAGAGGAAGGGATCAGAGTAAACCTGGGGAATAGACCTAAATCACAGTAAAGCTGCCATGTTGTAACAGCCAACTAATTTTGTTTCTTACTTCTCTTCTGTAAGTGGGATCATAACACTAAACAAAGTGTCAGAGTAAATGATGATAAAAAAATGTGATGAGGTGGCTGTATCAAACCTTTCTACAGATAGATTTCCAGTCCTCAGGTCATATTTTCATTGACTTGGAGGAGGCAGCAGGGGCACCCCTGGCCAGGACTCAGCTGACCAGGATTTCCTAATCTCACTTTACACCTGGTTGGGTGCCACTGAGTCAGTTTTTGCACTTTAGGCAGATTCTTTATTTATAAAAGAGAAGGTTAGTATGTCACCTGCTGTATGGAAACATGTACAGGTAAAGAGGAGGAAAAAGGGACTCACAAGTGACCTAGAGTTCTTGCTCTGTCACCAGTGAATTGTACAATATGACGTGAGGCAATCATATTTCATTTTTCTCAAACAACATTATAAACTCTTAAAGTGTGTAATTTTAGGAGATTACCACTAGCAACCGTAAAAGCATTCCATTAGTTCAAGAGGAGATCACTTTATTTTTATCGTATTAATCAGTCAAAAACACCAACTAGGTTTTTCATAGCAGAAGTAACTCTCAAAGAATTCCTATAAAAGGTTAGGTCACAACAGCACATTAAATGATGTTAAATCCTATAGGCTTCTCCTCCTTAGTAACCAAATGGTTAATCTGTTCACCGGATTCCTGCTTCCACTGGAAAATTTTTCTGCAGTGGATTCCCAACCCTCCCCTACTCGAGTGTTGATCAATTAAAAAAGAAAAGGATGAAAAGATGCACAAACTTTCGTCACTAGTTGACAGAAAGGTTGTGCAAGGTTTCTAGAAAGTTAACAAGTGTCAGAATTATATAAAGGCAAATTATTATCCTAAAGTACATGAAGCTTAGGCTTTATCTTTGAAATTCTGAAGAAATGTTAAGTTTTGGTCAATGAAATAAAAAAGGGAACCACCCCTTAGGCATGTTTTCATATGGAATGAACTCCTGGTTTCTTTCTGAAGTGATTCTCTTCAGCTTTTAAAACAAATTTTTTGGTTTAGTGCATAAAACTTTTTACCCAAGGAAGCTGAGCAGCTGGAAAAACCATCTTTACCTATGGGGAGAACTGGAATAGTTCTGTTTCTTTAAATATAATTGTAACACTAGTAATGAAGACCAGCTAAGGTCATTCTACTGTCTCTTTCCATATCAGCCAAGTCCACACCTCGCTATATTTAGACAAGGTATGCATGCCCCACTAAAGATAGGATACTCAGTCCTGGGCTTAGTGTCACAACAGTGGGGCTATTTCCTCAGCTGAGGGGGAAAGACACGAACAAAAACAACCCTGTATTGATAAACACATTCCCTGGAAACCAACAGAACAACCAAAGCTCAATTTTATTTCACTGTGAACAGAAGTATAAACCTCTAGTATGCATATAACAATCTCTACTATACATAACTTCAGCATAGTCACGACTAAAGCAAAGCTAACTCACTAGCCAGGACTGGTCACCATGCCTCAGCCAAAGAGCTGTCTAGGTCAACAGGGTAAAAAATCCAGCCATTTGGTCTCCTGGGAAATGGAACAAATAGGTTTCAACTCGGGAATTCTCTGGTGTCAAAAACACCAGGGGGTGCCTGGTATAGTCCTCTGGTAGGATCTAGCTGGCAGCCTCTTAGACCATCATCTAGCAAAGAAAGAACCAAATGGGGACAAAACTGACTTGTGTATTTAAAAAGAAAAAGCTTAGGGAACAGGGATTTTATAATAAAGATTGTGTTGAACTGTGTCAGGGACATGGTAATGCAGGTAACAGAGGAATCTACGTGGGTGGACATATTCTATACGAGGACCCTAAACCTGGAATCAAAACAAAGAGCCTTAGGAAAATATCTTAAAGAAAAACACTATTGCCCTTGAGAGAAAGCTAAAAGACCCTAATAACAATCAGATGTTTTTGGTACCTCTCCAACTGTCAGGGAAAAAAAATACATTTAAAGAATTCAGTAAACATGCTTCTGAAACATCAGTATAACAAATAGAAATCTATTTATTTTCATTCAAAGGAAACTGCACATTGCAATTATGAACATTTTCACTGCAGGAAAGATAAGCAGATGCTGGATGTTTTCCCAAAGTTTTTTAGTGTCACTGAAGAGGCCTACATTTCTTTCAGATTCATGGCCAGTGCTAAAAAGGCAACATTTAGAATGTTTTTTCTCTTCATACATATTTGAACATTTCTACAGCGACATATTTAAAGAACAGTCAGCAAAGAGAAAACAAACATACAGCTTATATACCATATTTGTATATTCATTTTCCAGTATACACTTCTAACCTAAAAGCAACACAAGATACATATTTAATATTTTAAATAGGGTGAATGGTGAACAAACTCTACTCTTGTTTCCTCTGCATTAAAATCCTACTCAATGAAAAATGACTGCATTTATATATTCTCAACTGAAATAATCCTTTTGGAGGAAAAAATACTAAGATTTAAATAAATAGTTTCATTTCTAAAAGGTGTTTAATTTCTAAGAGAGAGAAACTGATCTGACTTTTCTCGTGGCTTTACATGCAAAAATGCAGATTTTTTTTTTTTTTTGCCACAGCAAAGATGCACTGGATTAGGGCCTAAATAAATAGTGTGAGATGGTAAAAAAGCAAAAATGTCACATAACATTTGATTGCTCACATTTCTAAGAATTCGTAACTATACATTGTAGGCTGCGGAAACTGGCCGTAATAGCAAAGAATGGTTTAATAGGTTGGCGAATTCTTGACCCTCAGAACACAACACAAACAGCACACTCATTCCACTAAATATCTAAGCCCAGGGCAGCGGTCCCCAAACGTCTCAACGAGCTCTTTATAATTTAAGACGTATCTGGATTAAATGCATTTAGCAATTCTCCGAATTCTTCTAACTTTTCCTTCAAAGCAACAATTTTAAGTCATTTCTACCTTCTTGGATAGAGCGCAAAGCACCAGAAATACTGTACCCCAATACTGCTTCTCTTTTCACTCACCAAATAGGTTATGACTATTTGCTGAGGAATACAAACATTCAGGCTATACAGCAATATTCCAAGTTTTCTTTACGCAAATACCATCTTAGAATATCTACTCCAAGATTATCAGAGAGAGAGAGAATTCAAAAGGCTGCATAATCCTTAATAGAGAGAACATGGTAGGTCAAAATCTTTCATTGTGGGAAAATCATGAGTGTTTGTTTAAAAATGGATAAATGAACCTCACTGGTAAGGTTAAATAGCTTAAAAACACCTTACTTAATTTCTAAGTCAAATGCCTACAACAGTCTATTCCAGGTTCTTAATTTGGGGTGAGGGCAAGGTCATTCATTACATTCCTTTGAGGATTTAGTGAAAGCTATGGCTTTTTCCTGCAGAGAAATAAAGGTACTAATCATTGATCTACAGGCCCACTTTTTCAAGTGGTTTCACTGTATTCATGAACTTAGTCTAAAACTCTGGATTAAAGTAAACTTTATTGTTGCCCTGAAGAGATGGGCAATTGAGAATCAACAGTACCCACCTCCCACCCTGTCCTCTTTTAGCAGATAACAACTCAGCTTTAACAGGAGGCAAACACTGAATGAATCGTGCTTGAATTTAACTTTGAAGCCAGAGGAAACCCGCATGAATAGATAAGGCCTGGGACTTTCTAAGGGTCTTCTATTAATATAATACTTTGGACTCCTGCCATTCTAAAGCTCACAACGGGCAAATCCTATGAAAAGACCCTCCCTCTTACCTGCACCATAACTCTGCCTCCTCACTTCTGGAAATCCCTCTACAATCAACTTAATTACATCACAAAGATTCCCAAGCATTAGGCTGAAGTCTACCTACTGAAGCCCTGCAGTACCTGATACAAAAGGATTTCAGCACAATAGAAGATTTTGGACAAGATTTTGAAATTCATTAAAGTCAAATCTGACCAGTGAAGTTTTGCATTTCCTAAACCTGCTGGATACTCTGGAATTTTTTAATAGCTACTCAGAGCATGCCATTTCATGCAGCATGCCATTACAGTCCTTGTATTCTAACAGTGTGAACAATCCAACATCACTAATACATTAAACATTGCTTTATGTGGTAGTGACTCAGCATGAAGGAAATGACTAGATTTAGAGTTTTTTTGATCTTGTAATTTTAGAATCCATGCTACATGGGAGAGAGGATTAATAACTGTCATGAAGGCTAATGTTTATTTAACAATTTTTATCTGTTCCTATTATGTCCATAAATACAGTGGCCTCAGATTGTTTATTTAGATTGCCTATCATACCTAAAAAATGATTTTATTTATTTATACCAAATGTCTACCCTTTAATTTGTGGCTCAAAAATTTTATCAGTTTACTGACCATTTTCTCTAAAGCAGCACTCCTGCCAGGTTACTTTTCATTTTTTGTTTTGTTTTACTTTTTCTTTATAGCTGTATCATTAGCTGATTATCTACAATAGTTTATTTACATTCTGGAATGTAAGTTCTAAGAGCTGAGAGTCAGTCTTTTTGGATCATTCCCAGTGCCTAGAACATTGTAGGTGATCAATACATGAATGAACAGCTACTTACCAAGTGGAGATACAAAATTAATCAGAGGCAAATACAGCACAGTAAAAAAACATGAGATATAAAGAGGACTTAGATGTTAGTCACTGCTCTTGAATATATTAGTTACATAACCTGAACAAGTCATTTAATCTCTTTGAACGTCAATGTCTTTCCTTTAAAATGATACAAAAATATTACTTCAAAGGGTTATAGGCAATAAAAGAAGTAAAAACTTATTGCAAATATTAATGATTATATCCCAGCAGTTATTTTTGGAAAACTGGCAGAAAATTCTGTAAATCAGATCAATTTTGAGAAAGTTAAGTTATTCTGTCACCTAACCCTTGGTCTTGCCGAACTGCAGAGGCAGAATGAAGTAGTGAGGAAGCACCACATGAGAAGGGATGGACTGGAATCTCACTAGCTGGCCGCCCTTGAAAAAAATCTCTCAACCTCTCTGAAGCTTACTTTTCTGATCTATTGATATAAAATGTGTGTGATGGGGTGCTACCTCAAAAGTGTAATTGTTTGAGTCAAATGTTAATTATGAAAGCACTTTTAAACTTTAACACAGAATATTTAATTTTAGTTAAATCAATTACCTTTCCTTAGAGAAAATCCTAATCTTGTTTGTTTCACCAGCCAAATGGAAGGAAACAGTATTACAGAATGTGTTCACATGGACTACAGACAGAGTATACATACTCCCAATTCTTTCTGCAAGTTCTCCAACTTTGGTGAGAGGATGGAACAGAACAGGAAAAGACAGAAAAGGAAGATAAAGAATGGAAAGCGAAATAGGTTCAGAAAGACACAAATTAGTAGCAAAGAACAGGTAGCAAGTGGAATAAGTAGCAAAGTTCTGACCAACTGTGAGTCTATTTAATTTCATACCCAAGGTCACGGCCCATTTCATGGATGTGTGACTTGTGCAGCCACATTAAGTTGGTGCTTGAAAGGGCCTTGCACTTGATTCAATGCTCTGATGCTTTTTGAATGCAGGGTGGGGTGGGGGCTGTTTTCATTAGCTGCTGGGCCCTGAAAATTATGTAGCTAGTTCTGCTCCCAATCTTTCTATTAGATTAGAGGACAAGGACAATAGCTTACAACCTCAATGACTGAATACAAAGACCACTGCTAACTTAAAGGACAATTACTAACAAGTAGATGTTTAATTAGGTTGGTGATCACCTATTTGTAGTATCTGAATTCTGAAGTTAGCAAAATACCTAGTAAAAGCCAATTTAATTAAGAAGCAGCAGACCAAATTAGAAATGCAAATATTATTTGCCTTTCCTATTTTGTGGCCCATCACGTTCAAATAACAGGCCAAACGGTGATGTTAGCAAATGAAATACCTGAAGCTCATCTGACGTTTCATTCTGAAATCCAACAAAAGACCCGAGTGACTGCGGACTACCTTCAGTTTTTGATCTGGTTATCTGCTGTCTCACAGTACGTAGAGCAGAGTGACAGCGCCACAGAAATCGTGTCTGGAGTGAAAGCCCTAACACAATCCAGTTCAATTAAATCACATCCTTTAAATAACGTTTTGTTTCTTTCCTGCTCCTTCGGACTGAGAGACAGCTGGTGGCTTTTCTTTGATTGAAGCTGAAAGGCTGAAGCTGATGAACTGAACATTTCCCACCAGGCAATTCAATTTTTGATGCTTCCTTTTCCCCTTAAAGCCAGACTGACCCCACACTGGTCCATTGTGACCTCTGGACTCCTTATCAGTCACCTTCAGTCTCCGACAGGAGTTGGACTGGCCAACCCACAGACGTCCACTCTCCAGTGAACAAAGGCTGGCTATGTAAACGAGCAGAGATAGCATCTGGAGAGAAAGTGCTGAACTCATCCTCTGTGTTCCAGCAGCATGTCCAGGACTGCTGCCACTACAAAACAGTGAAACTTCACCCCAAAACTTTCTCTGCCTGTGACTTAAACACACACCTTCATTAAGGAGAGAACTCAGTTTCAAACAGAGGCAGGCAACCAATGCTAATTAATCCAGCAGGCATGTGGCCTGTGTTCTAACATTACTTTCTCCTTCCTGTTTTTTTTCTTTACGTTGGCCAGAAACCCCTCTGGATACTGTTTATATCTGCAAGGACATTCAAAGTAAGATTCTTTAAGAGCTTTAGAAAATGCATACAATCCTTCTCCTTTCTTCTATATTCGATACTCAAATAGCCTTAAAGACAAAAACTTTCCCCCAAGATTTTAAATGGTTTGTTCCCTAAAAAGTTTCTCTCTCCAACTTTGAGAAATATACACTGGCTTTTATAAACCAGATGAGGAAATTCTAACTTCACTAGTTACAAGCATTAACAAACTAACATATATCATCATTTTTTTTAGATGGTTGGATGGCATCATTAACATGGATTTGAACAAACTCGGGGAGACAGTGAAGGACAGGGAAGCTGGGCACGCTGGAGTCCATGGGGTTGCAAAGATTCGGACACAATTGAGCAACTGAACAACAGCAGCAGCAATCCTTAATAAGATACAACTTTAGGAAATCTCAATGCCACTTAACACTTCTTTTTTTTTTTTCAATGCCACTTAACACTTCTAAACAGAAAACAATGAAATACTATTCAAGTTTAATTTGCTGCAGGACCCTAAGTCAGTCAGTTATCTTTTGGCTCAAAAGTCCCTAAATAAAAATGGTGATGATTTTAGAATAAAAAAAGCAACATGGGGAGCAAACCTAAATTCACAAACACTACATGTATATTCAACACCATCTATGGATAATTAGTTTTTCCCTCATCTTATCAATGTA
Organism: Antilocapra americana; assembly: GCA_007570785.1. Classification (NCBI taxonomy): domain Eukaryota; kingdom Metazoa; phylum Chordata; class Mammalia; order Artiodactyla; family Antilocapridae; genus Antilocapra; species Antilocapra americana. The sequence continues at coordinate 33,399,744 of ML664177.1, read as the reverse complement.
CTATTATTTCATCTTCTGGCAAGTTCTACTCAAATACATTACAAATTATTTTCCATCAGTGACTGGGTATGAAAGTGATTCCTGAGAGTAAAGACAAATAAGGATCAATTTTCCTGCGTCTTCCATTGGTTCAGATGAATCGAAGGATAAAATTGCTTCTACCTTGATTTTACTTTTTATTATTTCAGGAGCACTATATGAAAATGAACTACTAAATTGCTGGAAGTACAATGACTAAAATTGTAGACAGGTATAACATTTTTGGTGAGCAAATTGGCAGTCTGTACCAAAAGTTCTAGAGATATGTATACCCTTTGGTCTGGCAATCCCAGAATTGAATTTTAGGGTATTTCCTTCAGGGACATGTGCAAAGATTTAGACACAAGAATATTCATTCAGTGAGGCTTTGTTTATAATTGTAAAAAAACTGAACACAATCAAAATGTACAACAATAGGGCAGAATTCAGTTCTATGGAAAACAAATAACTCAGAGAGGATATGAAAGAAACGCTTTTGAGGACAATGGCAGGATGTTCCCAATATGCTTAGTGAAAAAAAAAAAGATTACAAAGCAGATGATAGAAGACAATCCCATTTTTAAAAGGATATACATACAGAGAAAATTGTGGATATTAACATAACAGTAAACATCTTTGGAAAATAAGAATAAGGGTAATGCTTTTTGGGGAGAGGAGGATTTCTGATTTTTCTATCATAAGCACGCGTTATCAGCACTATTAAAAAATAGCCAATACTTTTGCTTTGTTGATTTTAAGTACCAGTAAGACCAGTTCCATTAAGAAAATCACTCACTCAGGACAAGTTCACTTTTAAGCTGAGTGGGTGGTAAAGAATGAGATATTATCAACTTTACAGCGTATAAGGTAGGCAAGTTTTTAAAGCACAAGAGATTCTCCCTTTGAAAACTGTTTCCAAACTGACTTGCAAGACTGCCATAAAGAAGAGCGCTCATACTCAATATTTTCTGGCTGATTCTGATTTTAACTGAGGGAGAGATTAGGTGTTGTCATTTCTTTAAAAAGCATAGTAAGCATTCTTACGACACTATCATTTTCTGACTAAGAAGGCATCTGGCCTTGCTGAGAACTTCTCCAAGCGTCTAAACGGCAGTGAAGACATCAGCAGTGGGGGCACAGTGGACTGCCGCCACAACTGAGACACAAAAGTGAACAGGCCCCAGCTCAGTAAGAGCCAAGACTAAGGCAGGTTCTCAACAGACGGGCTCAAATACATTTCCAAGGAGGTAAGTAATAAAGCAAGACTAAAACAACAATGGCTTTCAGTCTGCAGAGATCATAACAAGCCAGTCTACAATCGTCAGTGTTTCTTTAACTCTGGAAAAAAAATTACACTGGATTTAAAGTCATTTAGTTAGAATCACTAAATGGAAATATATACAGTCTCAGTTCGCCATTTCTCTCAGTGCAGGAGAGTATAACAAGGCACAATCCGCTAAATTTGCAGGAGCTGCAGTAACTCTTCTTTGAATCAGTACTACTAAACTATCATTTAGGCCTTGTGTAACCTGGCATTTATACAGTTCTTGGTCTTTATTTTTCAGTTTTTTTTTCAATTTTATTGAGATATAATTGACACACTGTGTAAGTTTGAGATGTACAACATGATGACTGGACTTAAATAAATCATGAAATGACTATCACAATAAGTTTAGTGATCATCCATCATCTCGTATAGATACAAAATTAAAGAAATAGAAAAAAATGTTTCCTTGTGATGAGACTTGGTCTTTATTGATGTTTGATCACAGACTTACTTATATGTGTATAAAAGAGCCCCCAGTCCACTAAGATGGTTTCCAGGTACACTTAAAACTAAGGAGCTGTACACTGCTTACAGAACGCTAAATAAGATAAACCATTAATTGACAACCAGGCCATTAAACTAGTAGCCAAGCCATTAAGAACAAAATCAGCACACCCTTCCCCCTAGAGCTCACTCCACTGTAAATATCACAAGCCCTCTCTCCGTGCCAATGGAAACCACCCTGCCTACCACATACATGGTGCTGATGTAACCATATCTAGAGCTCAGCACCTGGAGAAAGCAGGGAATGAGGTTTTGCTTTGGATTACTTGAATGTGTTTCTTTCCTCCCCTCTTCCCTTCTTTTTAACCATAAAACCACCAGCAGATAGTTTCATGATTTCTGTTCTCATGCTGCCTATGGGGATTTCACAGTGCACTCCCAGCCACTGGTACTGATTCAACAACAGCCTTTGTAAAATTGGCAGCCTTCCTAAATAAGCTATGTAGAGTCTGCAAACGCTGGTTACTGTGCTGTGTAGTCTGTGGGTACTCGATAAAAACTTGATTAAAATTCTGCCCACGTGATTTATCCAAAATATGCTCAGAGCTATTTTCTAAAGAGCATGATCGGTCTTTACCAAAGTCTTTCTGGATTTCTCCTTCCTACCACAAATGATTAACAGCAGTCATTCACTGAAAACTCTTTGTAATATGGCTGTGACATCTGCTACATCAGTCTTCCTTTTCTTTCACGGCTTAAGAACCCTTTACCTCTGCTTATACTAATCAAGACATGTAAGAGGGCCAGAAATAAAGGTCAGAAGTCAAATCCTACCATCAAGTCTTTACTAATCGGCTCACTTACAACAACTTTTTGTCCTTTGAATACTTAGAGCACCAACTGCACCATTCCTCTGGCACTTGGCTAAACTGTGTTCTTACTTACCCTTTAATTAACCTGTCTTGCATCTCTCAACAGACTGAGAGATGCCACAGGAACCATGTCATGTATTTCTTTGTATCTCCCACTCTTTGCCCAGAATATGACAGTGATGCAAACGATGGAGTTTCTCCTGCCAGGCTGTCGGACCACTCTAATTCTTTCTCCTGTACTCTGGTTCATGTTCAAAAGGGCAAGAATATTAGCTGTCATTTACTGAGTGTTTATTGTGTGCAGTACTTTATAAATGTCACACTTAAATTGACTATATTTCGTGCTAAGTTGCTTTGGTCACATCCAGCTCTTTGTGACCCCATGGTCTGTAGCCCACCAGGCTCCTCTCTCCACGGGATTCTCCAGACAAGAATACTGGAGTGGGTTGCCATTTCCTTCTCCAGGGGATCTTCCCGACCCAGGGATGGAACTCAGGTCTCTTATGTCCTCTGCATTGGCAGGTGGGTTCTTTACCACTAGCACCACTTGGGAAGCCCAATTAACTACATTAATTAATATTAATAGACACTATAAGCTCCATTTTACTGATGAGGAAATCAAGTTTCATGGTGGTTATAAGTTGAAAGTTGCTCAGCCTATAGCTGTTGAAACTGATTGAAACTCAGGTCTGTTTCATTCCACACACCAGACTATAACTATCAGCCACAATAACAAGTGACAAGAGATTGAATGAGTGATCCAAGAAACCTTCTAAGAATTCCTATATAGAATACTTAATGAAAGGGATACTTTAAGAATTGAGTGTGAAATTTCATTGGAGAGGAATGAGCATCACAGAGGTGGGGTTGATAAAATGATCTACATATAATCTGGTCAAAGGGACGACCAAAATGTTCAGTTTCATATACTGTCAGAATCTAATTCATTCCCCTCCTAGGAAGAAAAATTGACACTGAGAACTCACATTACCTCATAGATGTTCCAACTTTTCAAACTAAATTTTCCCCAAAATAAAGATGATATAATAATAGCAAATTAAAATATTTTTGGTGTTCATAAGAACTGGATATATTAACTTGCCTGGAACATAGGAGAGTTCCAAAGAAATGACATCTTTCTTAAGAGCTCTATGTTATAAATGATACTTATTTTAAAATCAGTGAAGAAAAATGAGAAATATTCATATTCAATTTAGTCCTTATGAAGATCAACTGGCTTTTATTATACAAAATTTAAAGAACAAAGATGAGACAAGCAGCTAAGAAGCTAAGTTCATAAACCCATTCAGCCTTTTGTTGACAATTTCTTGTGCTGTAAACAGGTCTGTCTGTGGCATTAAGTTTTAAGAATACAGACACCACAGAAGACAAGCAATGTGAAGTCCACAATTAGAATTGTTAGGGCTTGAAATATGCTGTTATGGATCATGAATAGCCACATGAATCTCTGTCAGTAAACATTAAGTACAAATGATGAAAGTAATATAATCATAACTGAAATTTTTACTGTTCTTTCTTATTAACTATCTCTAGCCCTACCCCTAATGAAATGAGGCAGATATTATTCCCCCAAAATACATACGCAACAATTTGAACCATTTCAAAACAGGTCATTATCAAAAAAAAAAAAAATCAAATAATTCTGTGTCCTCTATAACTGGAAAACTGAACTGAACAATTGAAAAAAAAAAAACAATCTACTCTAGTACAGGCTAACAGTGAGGTTTCTTTTTATTGGAGAGTAACTCAAGCCTCTGGATTCTGTAGTTTTAACAGACACACAACTAATGCAAAATCCCTCAGGTGACTAAAACAAGGGTCACACCCCTCTGAAAACAGATTAATGCAAACAACAGGAGTGGCCAAATTCCCACAACTTGCAAAAAGGAAGTGAGCCCAAATATGCCCTTTGGTGTGCAGGACTAGCAATCTATTTATAAATCATTTACTACATCCTTTCCAAATCACAGGAACACCTAAAAATGCCTTGATGCTTTTAGCACATTTCTTCAAGTTAAACCTAATTATGTTAGTGGAAGCAGCATCCTGTATAATTCTAACAATGCAAAGCTAATTCTATCTGAAAGTAGTTAGGATACTAATTATTATCATTAATTTGTTTTCATCTTAGGAGTTCAGAAGGGCTTCCAAGGTGGTTCAATGGTAAAGAATCCTTCGACCAATGCAAGAGATGGTGGTTCTTGAAACCCAGGGATCTTCTGGAGGAGGAAATGGCAACCCACTCCAGTCTTCATGTGTGGATAATCCCCTGGACAGAGGAGCCTGGCGGGCTATAGGTCACAAAGAGTCAGACACGACTGAGCATGCACACGTGTAGGAATTCAGAAACATTATGTGATAGCATCTACACCACTATTCTTTAGCCCCAAGGCAATTTTACATATGGTAATTAAGAAGATTCACATTTACTGGAGAGACCCAAGGAGGGACAGAGCAAGAGGATCTGCCATTTAGCCCTTCTATTACTCCAAGATCCAACAGCTCTTGGAGCCAGAAAATGACAACATCCTTAATCATCTGGTTTTGGGCAATGGTTTCTCTGTAAATCAACAGAAATTGCCCCATTTCAGGAGTGATTACAAGTGAGCACACAAACTGAAGAACAGTAATTTAGAAAAAAAAATTCATTAAGATTTTATCAAAGAAATCTTTACTTGAGTGCATCACGACCTCACTATTTCTGCTCATTTTTTTTTATGTAGTTACTGGCCAAAGTTGAGAACTTTCTCCCCCTCTGTTCCAAGCCAGTTATTGCTCTACTCACTTCAAAGCAGTGTTAACTGTAGGTAAAGTCAAAGTTATTACTACTAATAAAAACACAAATGTACCTTTTACTCTGACAATGGAAAATTAAATTCTCCTTTGCATCTGAAGACCATAACACTAGGAGATTAATACACTTGATGCAAACTTAATTGACCACACTATTGTACCTTTTAAGGCTATATTACCTACTTATTTAAGGATCAGAACAATCATGAAAACGGTATTGATTTAAAATCAAAGAGACATCTCATGTCTTTTAAAACTATCAACATTATTATTAGTCTCTTTACCCACCAGCCAGAGATAAAAAGCTCTTAAATCATAAATGAATGTGTGGCTTTAGTAACTGAATTATCAACTATTATAACTATGTTTCATTCATTTCTGTAGAGGAGAAATCTAGATTTTAAAGTAGCAAGGATGATAAAGACACATTAAATGGAACAAGGAAGTTAAAAAATATAAATGCAAAACAATTTCATAAACTTATAACAGAGTAGGACTGCTTGGTTCTAGGCTTTTAAAGTACAGAATTTCTGCTAAAGAATTGCTTTAGAGCTAGAAAAAGATGGAAGATTATACCTAAATCTTTCTACAGATCATATACCAGCTGGACAAAGATAACACCAACGATTCAACAAATATCTGAGAAGGAAATCTTAAAAGTATTAGTAAACCAATTCCAGCAGTATGTTAACAAGTAATGCAAACAGTGTTAAAGGATGATTTAACTTTTGCAACTCAGTTATGTCACTGCATTGTCAGGAAAGGGGGAAATATTATCTTTCCAATAGAGGGCCAAAAAACATCTAATCAAATTCAGTATCTGTATCTAATTTTAAAATATTTGAAATTAGGAATAGTAGGAAATGCCCTCAGCTTGATAAGTGATCTACGCTGGAACCTACAGCACACATATATCTATTCAGAAAACATAAAAAGCATCCCTTTTACAATGGAAAACAAGACCAAGAGCACTGCCACTCTTTAACATACTAAAGCCTAAGCTGAAGCAACAAAGTGTTATACTCAGAGAAAACTCATTTACAGTTGATATAATCATCTACTCAGTAAAGTCAAGAAAATCAACTAAAATATCTATCAGATATAAGGACCAAGAGTTCAGCTAGGTGGTCTGATATAAAAGCAAATATAAAAAGCAGTTTTACTACACACCTATAGGGACTAATTAGAAAAAGTCATAGGAAAGAAGAGCTTATTCACAAGAACAACAAAAACTTTATAAACAAATATCCATGAATATACCTAATAAGAAATGTCAACTACTATATAAAGAAAAGTATAAAATTTTCAATGAAGGGCATTTTAAAAACAGTGAATAAATAAACACATACCACATTCTTGACTGGGAAGGCTTATTCGGTAAAGCTGTTAATTCTCCCCAAACCTAGTTCAGTACAATTTAAATCAAAATCCCAGTAGGATTTTTAAAAGTAGAATTTAACAGGTTGTTTAAGACTTACCTAAAAAATAAGCAAGAGTAGCTAAGATATTAAAACACACACGATATCAAAATGTCTACTAAATCTATATTAAGTAAAAGTGTGGTATTGGTGTATGAGAGAAAAGTTGTTAATATATATATATTTTAATATATAGTATGAAGAGCATTTCAAATCAGGGAAGTGAGACTGGACTAAATATATGGTACTGGACTCAACAACTATCCATTTGGAAAAAAGGTAAAGTTAGAGTTCTACTTTATACAATAAAGACAGCACATCTCGTTTCATTGTGTTTCACTTTACTGTGTTTCACAGACACCACTCAAAAAAAAAAAAGTTAAGGTTTGTGGCAACCCTATGTAGAGCAAATCTATTTGTGCTATTTTTTCAACAGCATTTGCTCACTTCATATCTCTGTGTCACATTTTGGTATTTCTCGAAATATTTCAAACCCTCCACTACCAAAAACATCAAGACTTGCTGAAGGCTCAGATGATGGATAGCTTTTTTTTTTGGAATAAAGCATTTTATAATTAAGGTTAAGTACTGTTTTTTGCTACACACTTACTAGACTATGGTGTAAACATAACTGTTATATATACTGGGAAACCAAAAAATTCGTGTAACTTGCTTTAGTGTCACATTCATTTTATCGTCGTATCTGGAACTGAATTCACATTATCTCTGTAAAGATAAATTTCAGGTTTTTTTTTAAAATTTTATTTAATTAATTATTTTCTTTACATTATCGTGTTGGTTTTGCCATACATTAACATGAATCCGCCATGGGTATACATGTGTTCCCCTTCCGGAACCCCCCTCCCACCTCCCTCCTGATTCCATCTCTCTGGGTCATCCCGTGCACCAGCCCTGAGCACCCTGTATCAAGCATCAAACCTGGGCTGGAGATTGATTCCACATATGATAATTAACATGTTTCAATGCCGTTCTCCCATATCATCCCACCCTTGCCCTCTCCCATAGAGTCCAAAAGACTGTTCTATACATCTGCATCTCTTGCCGTCTCGCATACAGGGTTATCATTACCATCTTTCTAAATTCCATATATATGTGTTAGTATACTGTATAGTTGTTTTTCCTTCTGGCTTACTTCACTCTGGATAATAGGCTCCAGTTTCGTCCACCTCAGTAGAACTGATTCAAATGTATTCTTTTTAATGCTGAATAATATTCCAATGTTGTATATGTACCACAGCTTTCTTATCCATTCATCTCCTGATGGACATCTAGGTTGCTTCCATGTCCTGGCTATTGTAAACAATGCGGCGATGAACACTGGGGTACACATGTCTCTTTCAATTCTGGTTTCCTCGGTGTGTATGCCCAGCAGTGGGATTGCTGGGTCATATGGCAGGTCTATTTCCAGTCTTTTAAGGAATCTCCACACTGTTCTCCATAGTGGCTGTACTAGTTTGCATTCCCACCAACAGTGTAAGAGGGTTCCCTTTTCTCCACATCCTCTCCAGCATTTATTGCTTGTAGACTTCTGGATTGCAGCCATTCTGACTGGTGTAAAGTGGTATCTCATTGTGGTTTTGATTTGCATTTCTCTGATAATGAGTGATGTTGAACATCTTTTCATGTGTTTGTTAGCCATTTTTATGTCTTCTTTGGAGAAATGTCTGTTGAGTTCTTTGGCCCACTTTTTGATTAGGTCGTTTATTTTTCTGGAATTGAGCTGCAGGAGTTGCTTGCATATTTTTGAGATTAATTGTCCGTTGCTTCGTTTGCTATTATTTTCTCCCATTCTGACGGCTGCCTTAAATTTCAGTTTTAAAAAGTTAAATATTTTTAAAGTGTAGACATACTAGAAAAATACAAAAGAGTACTTTTATAATCTTGGGAGTGGGTGGAAAGGGTTTTTTAAAAGCCAGATGCAAAACTCAGCTCATAAGAAAAATGTTGACAGATTTTACTACATAAAAGTTAAAAACTTTTATACAAGATACAAAATTAAAAAACAAGCACTAGGGCCAGGAAAATAATTGTTAAACATATTCAGAATATATAGAATACTACCTGGAAAAGGAAAAAAACAAATACCAATAGAAAAATAAAGTTCAAACATGCAAACCACAGAAGAAAAATGCACAAGACCAATAAAAATACAAAAGGATGCTAAAGCTCTTCAACAGTAAGAGAAATGCAGAGGAGTGTTTAAGAGCAGGGGTCCTGGGTTGAGACTGCCTGTGTTGCATCCTGGCTGTATCATCTCAGACAAATGACTCAAAATCTCTGTGCCTCCCATCTGTAATGGAGGCCAACACCTAAGACAAAGCTGTTGAGAACAGAGAATGAGATAGCGTGCATGGTACGCAAAACAATGCCTGGCACACAGCAAGAGCTCAGTTCAAACACTGACTGCTATCTACTGCCATTATGGATATTACCAGGGTTGGTGAAGATAGCTACACAAGTATATAAGCTGGTTAAGAGCTAATTGGCAGAGCAAACTGCAAAGCTTGGCAGCATGTATCGAAATTTTAACACACACGTATCATCAGACCCAGAAATTTCACTGCTAGGATTTTATCTAAAGAAATGTTCCCACATAGATACAAAGATATATGCATCAGGACTTTGAGTGCAGCAGTGTTCAGAGTTCTAGATTTGGAGACAGGAAATGCTGGTTCTAGTTTTAGTTCTACCAATAACAAATCATGTAACCCCTGTACAAATCACTTCACCATTTTGATTTTTCAGTTTATTTACTCTACAAAATGTGGATGATGACTTGCCCAGTCTGTCTCATGGGAATACTTTCAGGCAGTGGTTCCCAAAGTGTGGGGCCTGGACCAGTATCACCAGCATCCTCTACGAACTACTTAGGAATTGAAATTTTCTAGTCTCACCCCAGACCTACAGAATCAGAAACTCTGGGAGTGTGGGCAGCAATCTGTGATTTAATAAACCATCCAGGTGATTCTGATGCAAGCTTAAGTTCAGAGAAGTGCACGTGTGAAATCACCTGCAGAACTGAAAGAGCATTCGTATTATAAACACAAAAAATAAACTGCTTCTACCTTTCAATTTTATGAAAAGGTACATTTTAGATAATTATCTCAATATGCTCTCTGTTGCTGAGCTCAAGCACTCAAGTGAAGCTAGGAAGTCAAACTCATATATGTAACCAAGTAAATAAACACAAGTATTTTGGGTCAAGGATAAAAAGCTCAAGGTCACCTCACAAACAAATCAAGCAATGTCTCAAATATTTAAGTTTCCAGACTTTGGATCAGCGGTTTTCATAATGGGAACACTGTTTTAATGACAGCCTTTGTCAGAGTTCTATCTACTAATTCTTGATCCCTTCCTCAACTTTTCAGGACACAAAAATAGTTACCTGTTTATGGATAAGCTATTTGTTTGGCTTATTACAATAACACCAGAAAAATGTTGACCCTTTGCTTGGCAAATTCACTCCTCAGAGACTGAATGTTGGCTCTCTAAAAATAACATAGGTTCACAAAATAAAAAATAGGCTCATGTATTTTTCAGATGTTCAAATTTTTGTTGTATATGAAACATACACACATGTGTAGACTCTGCAAGGGTATGGAATTTCAGGATCATCTGAGCAGTCTGATTCCACACTCTTGAAGTTTGATCAGATGCTGCTCTGGGTTGCTCATATATATTTTTCTAGTAGGATTAACACTTATAACAGTAATTATTTTTTTTGTTTCTGGAGTTAATTCAATCACTCCTTAATGTTCTTCACTGAACGCGTAAGAAATAACAGTATATTTGGTGAGTTTTACACGAAGGTAAGTAAAGGTCTTAATCTCATAACAATATAATTCCCAATAAACACAGTAATACCCACACTATTCTCTAATTTCACCTATATGTATATACATACCACAATTAAAAGTCAAGAAATAAGAAAGAGCCTGTGAAATCACCCAGCCAGTTATCCCAAAGGCCCTCCTCTAAAGGTCATTAACTTTCTCCATAGGAAAGCCTCTAAGATCTCCTTGAGGTCTTTATATGCTGACACAATTCTCATAGGATTTGTTACAGGTTTACTTGGTTTCTAAACCCAGAGCAAATCCAATGCAACAAATGAGAAAAGGAAGAAGAAAAGCTCTTATGAGTGGGTCATCAACAGAGACAAGAGAACCACCGGGCTAAGAGAACTCAGGTGTACAACCTCCCCCAAATATACACTTAAAATTTGGTCTTCACTTAAGGACCTTAACTAACCCTTAATCTTTTAGCTGCTCCCACTCATTACTGCTATTTACATATCTGGCACTATAGGGAAATGCTCACAGCAGCTAAGTTTTTACTAAACCAGGCCTCAGAGAACATACTTCTCTTTAGGAAGGAGATTCGTCACCTTCTATGAGACAACATCACATTGAGAACCTGATTTTTAAAATAAATGTATCTACTCAATATTTCCATATGATCTCAAGGAGTTCATTAACCTTCTAAAGCCAGTTCATAGCTTCAGTAACCATGGACCCCAAATTAAAAACTTTTGTGTTAGGAACCAAAAATGTTCATGTTTAAGTTAACAAAATTCAGGGTTTTATTTGGAATGGTCTTTAAAGATTTTTAAATGATGATGGACTGGGCAACACTGTAAATGTAAATTAAACACAATGGCTAAGGCAATACTAAAGCAGATCAGTCCTGGGTGTTCATTGGAAGGACTGATGTTGAAGCTGAAACTCCAATACTTTGGTTACCTCATGCAAAGAGTTGACTCACTGGAAAAGACCCTAATGCTGGGAAGGATTGGAGGCAGGAGCAGAAGGAGACGACAGAGGATGAGATGGCTGGATGGCATCACCGACTCGATGGCCATGGGTTTGGGTAGACTCAGGGAGTCGGTGATGGACAGGGAGGCCTGGCATGCTGCGATTCATGGGGTCGCAAAGAGTTGGACATGACTGAGCAACTGAACTGAACTGAAGGCAATACTAATAAATACACTTTAGAAGAAGTGAACATTAGCAAGACTCTCTTAAGAAAAAAAGTGGCAAGAGAGAGACAAAAATGAAAGAGAAATAATCTGAGAATTCTTGAGAAGACTGCCTACCTTAGCAGCAAAACTCTAAGTGGAGCAAGTATGTTTTTCACTACTAAGTTGAAGATGTCAGCAGTTAAAGATTAATTTCTAAGACTATAGGTCTTAAAAGTAACCTTGCAATTGCTAAGACAGAAGATCATTTCTACAGTGGCTATGAGCACTGGCCTAGGAAACATCTGGATTCTAACGACAGTTTTGTCATCTATTAGCAAATACTTAAAGCCTCAGCTTCATTATCTGTAAACAGACTAAATTAGTTCATAGGGTGGTTGTGATGATTAAATGAGATAATAATACACACTAAACTCAGCACAGTGGCAAGTGGTCAATGAATGGCAGCAGTTTAGTTTTTGTTTAACTTCAATTAACCCATTTTTCTGTGCAAGAGTTTATCGTTTGTAAATTGTCACCTACCACACACATAATCTTTTATGATCCTCTGGGGTAGGAACCACAGTGTCATTTTACAGTTTAAGAAAATAAGTCAAATGTACCCAAAGACACTAATTAGTAGGAAAAGAAACGTGTACACTAGATTCAAAACTCCTAAACAAGATTCAAAACTCCTTTCCCCTGCAAAGCTCAGAAGCTCTGCCTTTTAAATTGTTTACTCTTTTAACTGTAGTTAAGCATATATAAAATTTGCCATTTTAACCATTTTTAAGTGTACAGTTCAGTGCCATTAAATATTCACTCTGTTGTGCAGCTCTCACCACCACCCATCCCCATAACGTTTTCTTCTTCCTCAAATGAAACTCTGTACCCATTAGACTCAGACTTCTCATTCTCTTCCTCCAAACCCTGGCAACCAGACTACTTATGCTCAAATCCCTCATGTAAGTGGAATCATACAGTGCTTCTATTCTGTCACTGGCTTATTTCACTCAGAATGATGTCTTCAAAGTTCATCCACGTTGTAGCATATGTCAGAATTTCCTTCCGTTTTACAGCTGAATAATTTTCAGTTGTATTCCAGACCACATTATGTTTATCCATGTATCCCTTAATGTACACATGGGTTGCTTCCGTTATCTTTTTTATTTTTAAAGTATTGTTCACACTTACTTCGCCATTGGTTACCCATTTTCAGATTATTCATTCCCCTTCCAAGGTAAAGTGCAGAGACTTCCCCAGTGGTCCAGTGGTTAAAACACCTGGCTTCCACTGCAGGGGAGGACCCATTACAACCCTGGTCTGGGAACTATGATCTGGTATGCCGCCCTCCTCCCTCTACAAGGTCAAAACAAGAAAAAAGAAAGTAAATGGTTGGTTTAATTCTATAGAGTTTATAACACAGAGCAGTGAAACCACTATATTGGGTGTGTGTGTGCTTTTTTCAGTGCACCACCAAGAACCAATACAAAGGGAAAAGTTAAAATGCAAATTTTATCTGGTAACAGAGGAAACTGTTAAAATAATAAACTAGATTCAAGATTATCTGACTCAGTGGTAAAGAATCTGCCTGCCATGCAGGAGGTGCAGGTTTGATCCCTGGGTCTGGAAGTTCCCCTGGAGAAGGAAATGGCAACCCACTCCAGTATTCCTGCCTGGGAAAACCCATGGACAGAGGAGCCTGGAGGGCTACAGTTCATGGGGTCGCAAAAGGTGGGACACAACTTAGCCACTAAACCACCACCACCACAGAAATCACTTTACAGACTATTCTTGAGATCTATAATAAAGGATAATGTAAAGTTTCTATTGTTGGACATGAAACTAAAAAGTTCTTTAGGGTTGACCTAGGTGGGAAATGGAAGTGGCTTAAGTGCCAGGAGTCTGGGAAAACCTCAGAAGGTGACTCCCCTTGAAGCCACTCCGAGTGAGAGCTAACACACTACAAAGATCAAACTGCTGCCAGCTAAAAGTAAACCTGAACCTCTCAACCAGTTTAAGGATGCAACTTGAACAGATGGGAGTTCCTTTATCTTGCCCTTTTTTAATGTGAGGTGAGATTAACCACAGCTTGAGCACACAGTTCTCAGAAACAGCTAAACCACCAAGGAAGGAAGGAACAACTCTAGAGACTCTGAAACTGTGATGATTTAAAGATGCAACGGGATCTTGCACTTTAGCAATTTAAGGTGTGCCTGCAGGCTTCGGTTGTAAGCGCGTACTACTACTGGCGGAGACAAAAAGAGAGTCAAACTACTACTAAAACCCAGCGTTATGAAATAATTCCAGACTACAACCAGCGGGTGTGAAGAATGAACTGCCCTTCTTCGTGTGCACGGCTTGCAACAGAAACCTACGGTCACAAGCAAACTTATCTGAAGTAAGGAAACAAAACAACAAACACGGGAGCCTAAGCACCAGCAGGACCCGCAGGGGAGTCCTAGCGTTTCCGGCCGGCGGCTGGGAGGCTACTGACCGCCCTTTAGCCCGAGTCTCCAAAATGCCAAACGGCTGTCACTCTGTCCTCACAACTTCCCTGGGGCGACCTCACTTTCAGATCCTCTCAAAGTTTACCAGAGATTCTCCCAAACAATTCTTCTGTCCGCCTCCCCACCCTGAGGACACTTTCCGCCTCCAAGAATTATTCTGCATCTCCACCCTACTGTGCTGCCCCTGGGGGCCCCGGGAGTTGCGAGCGAGCAGGGTGCGATTTCACCCTTGCTTGCTCCTAGTTGCTGGGAAAAGCGGCTGCTGAAAAGCAAACTTTCCGAGCGACCGTTCGCAGAGGGCGGAGGGCGCGCGGCACTCACAGCTGGTTGATGGCGTTCTGCGAGATGACCGCGTCGGCGGAGAAGTAGGGGATCATGTCGGGGCCACCGAGGCTGCAGGTGCAGGCGAGGGGCGCCTTCTTCTCGCGGGCCAACGTGCTCAGGGTCATGGGGCCGGCTCAGGGCGCACGGCTCCGCATCCTGGTCCCCGCCGGCTCGGGCACGAGGCGCTCGCGTTGGGCTCCACGAGACTGGAGGCGCAGGCAGTGCGGGCTCCCGGCGGCCGAGCTGGGCCCGCCAGGTCTCGCGGAGGCAGCCGCCGCAGCCCTGGGGCTCGGCCGTGGAGTCCCAGCGGCCGGGCGCCTCCAGCAGCCCGCTCCAACTCGCGTCCGGGGCGGGGCGGGGCGGGGCTGAGCGCGCCGGCGGGGCGGGCCGCCGGAGCCCCGCCCCGGAGCTCGTGCAGAAGCCGGATCCGCAGCCGGCGTCCGGGCCTGCGGAGCGAGGGTCGGCACCAAGCCGCCTCGGCCTGAGTGGCGGAGTGAAGCGAGCCCGAGACTGAGGGTGCCAGAGAGGCGTGGGTGGCCAAGAAAGGCTCGCATTTCTTTGGAATGTTTCAACAGAAAGGTCCTGTCTCTTAATCGGCTTTATACACGAATGGCAAACAAATCCCATTTTTCAAATGACCTTAAAACTTTAAAGGCTGTACACTCGAGAATGCAACAAATATTTATCAACGGCTTCCTATGTGCTACGGGCTAGGAAGATGCAGGGATGAACTAAATTTTTTTTAAAAGCAAAACAGTTGGCGTTTTGATGGGAAAAAAAGTATTACAATGTCGATTAACATCTGCTAATGCTTGTAAATAAACGTATAAGGGCTCTCCTAACCATCTTACAATCTAAGGATTCCCAGCCTTAACTGCATATATGAATCCACCTGTGGTGATCAAAAAAAATCCCAATGCCTGGCTGCACCCTAGACCAATCACATAAAAATCTCTTAAGCTTGGGATCAGATGGGCCACCTGATGTGAAGAACTGACTGACTGGAAAAGACCCTGATGCTGGGAAAGATGGAAGGCAGGAGGAGAAGGGGACAACAGAGGATGAGATGGTTGAATGGCATCACTGACTCGACAGACATGAGTTTGAGCAAGCTCCAGGAGTTGGTGACGGACAGAGAAGCCTGGCGTGCTGCAGTCCACAGGGTTGCAAAGAGTCGGACACAACTGAGAGACTGAACTGAACTGGGATCCAGAAGACAGTATTTTTCAAAGCTTTCCAGGTGATTCCAGTGTGTAGCCCTGGTTGAGAACTGTTGTGCGCAATGATCTACAAAAGAGAGGCTACAGACTGTATCCTCACTGTAGAGATGTGGGAACATTCACAGTCTAGCCAGATGACCTGATTTGTAAGTGACATATTAGGAACTTAGATATGAACTCCTGTTTCATAACTCCTGATCTAAAACCTATTCCCTGATGCTTTATGATTTTCTTAACTACTCACTGAGCAATGCCTTTCACCCGAACAAGGACCAGCTCTTTGTAAAAGGAGAATCTCTTTTCTCTCTCTCCTACACACTGTGTGTAGTGGGTGACAAAAGGGACTGGCCCCCCTGCAGGCACACAGTAAATAAAAGTTATCTCCCTTATCTCTAGTCCTTACTGGCTGATCAGAACAAGTATTTTTGGGCATTGCTATTTTTAGCTTTTATGAATACCTCACTAAACTGTACATCAATATAAGATGCTATAAGAATTCCAGAGACAAAAATTACCAATTTAAAAAAGCTACTTCACTATTATAAGAATTTAAAATTACAAGAGAAACTAGAAATATAAGTTTCCGAGACTAAAATTAGAAAGAACTCACTTTACTGAGCATATGCTAGAATCAAGAAGTAAGTCTTTGTTTTATATAAAACTTCAGACCTCTTTTCCCAATGGGAAGTTTGGCAATTTTCAAAACACTAGTAATGAAATAATCTAAACTATAAATTATGTGTCTACAGTCAGAATCATTCTTTTGTGAGTTGATCCTTCCATAAAACAAAATTGTTGCCAAGGCACTGAGGGACTTCAAATATTGCAAACTCATGCTGGACAAAGATACCTAAATTAGGAACTAGCTGGCAAGTGAAGAGTTAATAAAAGGTCTGGACTTTGGAGTCCAGCTCATCTGATCTTCATCCATCTCTAGGAAGGAAAAATTTTGAAAGATTTATTCAGGCCGTGTCAGCAAGCACCCAAATGGCAGTGTAAGAAAAAAATCTGCTGATACACCCCAAAATAAATTGCTTTAAATAACTGGCAAACTTGCCAGTTTGAAACTTCTTCCAGGCTGTAATTTATTACAGCCTCCTGCAGTGATTAAAAAAAAAAAGTAACAGGCTGTTTGGAACAGCACTGTTAAGGTGAGTCCAGTTCCTTTCATGACGCAGCAGAGAAGTCAACATTAAATGATGCAGTTTAGGAAAGATGATGGCATGGTAATCATCTGTATCTGTCCGAAAAAGAAGTCAGCAGGAGATGTTTACTCAATGCGGTACTTAATATATCTGGCATTTAAAAGCGATAGAGATAAAGATTTCATAAATATATATACTTGTCTTTTACAAATAGGTTCCTATAGTGACACCCTAGAAGTGCACAGTCCTTTGTTTTCCTCAAAAGACCTGTCAGTGCCCATTCAACAAATGAAGGGGACTGTTTTAACACCCCCATCCAGGCCTTTTCAAAGGCTTTTCAAAGTTAAATTTCCATTTTGAACTGTAATATAGAAAATTGGGAAAGTGTTAGAACATGCCTCTTGGTTTTTAAGAAAAACAAACAAAAAAAATCATCTCTGTAGACTGGGGTACCTTTAAGGAAATAATCCATCCTACTACTGTTTCTAAAAGTTGAACAAATTTTCTTTCTTTTCACAATGTGCAGAGTGTCAAAATGTCAATCAGTTTAGTTTCAGCTCAATTTAATCCTTTACTCTCCACTGTCAGGAAACAAGGCTCCAGGGAGAAGTGCTCTGTACTCAAGCATCTGGGAATTCAAAAATGATTCCAAATTAAATTGAGCAGCATGAAATAAACTAAGCTAGTTTTCTACTCCACATGAAGTCAGAAGGGGCTTTCTCTAAAAAAAAAAAAAAGAAAGAAAAACATCTGCACAAAGTCCCTGAAGAAAAATCGATGTATTTCTTTACATTACTGCTTGAATTTAGTGGATATGAAATGAATTTGGTCATGTCATTTGCCTATCATCTCAAGGGTCAGAAATACAAATATTCTAAAATGTTAACTTGGCTCTTGATAGCATTAGCAATGTTCAAATTAAAATTTTTGTAGACTTATGTGTATTAATAGCACTTAAAAAATTTTTAAAGCAATAGATGTCTCTTTTAAGATACACTCCACTACTATGTCTTCATGTGTCATAAGGTATAAACACTGTAAAATTGTATAAAACTAGAGACTTGCATAGTGACCTAACTGTACTTGAGGGAAGACCAAAAGGTGAAATGTGAAGGATGTAAACATACTTTTGTTGCTGTAACAAAATTTCAACATAGGTGGATCACCTGAATTGACTAATAGCTAATGAGCTCAAAGGTGACAGTCCTTTGGTTTACTGGACATAAATTTACTTCTAACACAGTCACTGAATAATCTAACATCCTGGTCAACTCACTTAACTTCATCTGTAAAATGGGATAATAAAACCCTAAGAAAATATCCCAAGATCTGTTTTTGAGAGAGTTGGGAACCTTAGGAAAGGAATTTCATCCAATCTGGAGATCTTAAGAAATGGATTTAGTCCACTTAACACAGTCACTTAGTTCAAAGTAGTACTGTCCTTCAGTTGCTCAGTTGTGTCCAACTCTGCGACCTCATGGACTGCAGCATGCCAGGCTTCCCTGTCCTTCCCTATCTCCCAGAGTTTGCTCAAATTCATGTCCATTGAGTCGATGATGCTATCCAACCATCTCATCCTCTGTCGCCCCCTTCTGCCCTCAATCTTTCCTAGCATTAGGGTCTTTTCCAATGAGTTGGCTCTTTGCATCAGGTAGCCAAAGTATCGGAGCTTCAGCATTAGCCCTCCCAATGAATAATCAGGATTGATTTCCTTTAGGACTGATTGACTGGTTTGATCTCCAAGGGACTCTCAAGAGTCTTCTCCAGCACCCCAGTTTGAAACCATCAGTTCTTCGGTGCTCAGCCTTCTTATGTTCCAACTCTCACATCCATACATGACTACTGTAAAAATCATAGCTTTGACTATACAGCCCTTTGTTGGCAAAGTGATGTTTCTGCTTTTGAATATGTTGTCTAGGTTTGTCATAGCTTTTCTTCCAAGGAGCAAGCATCTTTTCATTTCACGGCTGCAGTCACTGTCTGCAGTGGTCTTGGAGCCCAAGAAAATAAAGTCTGTCACTGTTTCCATTGTTTTCCCATCTATTTGCCATGAAGTGATGGGACCAGATGCCATGATCTTAGGTTTTTGAATGCTGAGTTTTAAGCCAGTTTTTTCAGTCTCCACTTTCACCCTCATCAAGAGGCTCTTTAGCTCCTCTTCACTTTCTGTCATTTGGGTGGTGTCATCTGTATATCTGAGGTTACTGTTATTTCTCCCAGCAATCTTGACCCAGCTTGTGATTCATCCGGCCCAGCATTTTCCATGACATACTCTGCATATAAGTTAAATAAGCAGGGTGACAATATACAGCCTTGACGTATTCTTTTCTCAGTTTTGAACCAGTCCATTGTTTCATGTCCAGCTCTAACTGTTGCTTCTTGACCTGCATACAGGTTTCTCAGGAGGCAGTTAAGGTGGTCTGGTATTCCCGTCTCTAAGAATTTTCCACAGATTGTTGTGAACACAGTCAAAGGCACAGTTAGCAATTTGATCTCTGGTTCCTCTGCCTTTTCTAAATCCTGCTTGTACATATGGAAGTTCTCGATTCACATACTGTTGAAGCCTAGTTTGAAGGATTTTGAACATTACTTTGCTAGTATGTGAAATTGGCCCAATTATGCAGTAATTTGAACATTCTTTGGCAATGCTCTTCTTTGGGATTGAAATGAAAACTGACCTTTTCTAGTCCTGTGGCTACTGCTGAGTTTTCCAAACGTGCAGGTATACAGAGTGCAACACTTAACAGCATCATCTTTCAGTATTTTAAATAGCTCAGCTGGAATTCCATCACTTCCACTAGTTTTGTTCGTAGTAATTCTTCCTAAGGTCCACTTGACTTCACACTCCAGAATGTCTGGCTCTAGTTGAGTTACCACATCACCATAGTTATCTGGGTCATTAAGACCTTTTTTTGTACAGTTCTTCTGTGTATTCTTGCCACCTCCTATTAATCTCTTTTGCTTCTCTTAGGTCCTTGCCATTTCTGTCCATTATTGTGCCCATCTTTGCATGAAATGTTCCCTTGGTATCTCCAATTTTCTTGAAGAGATCACTAGTCTTTCCCATTATATTGTTTTTCTCTAGTTCTTTGCAATGTTCACTTAACAAGGCTTTCTTATATCTCCTTGCTATTCTCTGGAACTCAGGATTCAATTGGTTATACCTTTCCCTTCCTCTTTTGCCTTCCACTTCTCTTCTTTTCTCAGTTATTTGTAAGGCCTCCTCAGACAACCATTTTGCCTTCTTGTATTTCTTTTTCTTGGGGCTGGTTTTGGTCACCGCCGCCTGTACAGTGTTATGAACCTCCATCTGTAGTTCTTCAGGCACTCCATCAGATCTAATAGTCCCTTGAATCTATTTGTCACTTCTACTGTACAATCATAAGAGATTTAATTTAGATCATACCTGAATAGCCTAGTGGTTTTCCCTACTTTCTTCAATTTAAGTCTGAATTTTGCAATAAGGAGCTCATGATCTGAGCCACAGTCAGCTCCTGGTATTGTTTTTGCTGACTGTATAGAGTTTTCCATCTTTGGCTGCAAAGAATATAATCAGTCTGATTTCAGTAGTGACCATCTGGTGATGTCCATGTGTAGAGTCGTCTCTTGTGTTGTTAAAGAGAGTGTTTGCTATGACCAGTGATTTCTCTTGGTAACACTCTGTTAGCCTTTTCCCTGCTTCATTTTGTACTCCAAGGCCAAACTTGCCTGTTACAAAGTAGTATAGCTCAACAGTTAAAAATTCTGGCCTTAGAATTAATAGGCTGGGCTCGAATTCTAGAACCACTATTAGCTATGAACTTTAAATTGCTACTTAATCTGTGGGTCAGTATTAGTACCTAATTTATGAAGTTATTGTGAGGATTAAGTTGAAAGATATAAAGCACTGAAAAGAGTACCTGGCACAAAAATCTACTTTTTTGGCCTTAATGGCTCTGTAACAGCTTAAGAGAGCTAACAGAAAGGTTGAGGAAGACTTCAGAAATAAAATCAGAGAGCTAGAGTCTTCAGTGAAGAATCTTAGATCAGAGTATAAGACTATCATAAAATTTTGCATTTTTATTAAAAACTTCTTTTGTTTTTCTAAATCTTCCATGTAATCTTATCTTTTGACTGTTTCTCTGAGGTAAAACCCTTAATAGGCAAAAGACCTATGTGCTTTTCTTTAGGTCATTAAGAAAGCTCTGTGTGTGCGTTGAAGGGAGCACGCAGACTCTGAAGTCAATTTGGCAACCTTAAGATAAAGTCCACTGTGCCTTTTAGTTTATTACCTGAGAAAACAAAAATGTTGAACTAGAGATAATCCTCTATGGTCTCTTCCATCAAGCTGAAAAACAGGTAAAGTGAGCAATATTAAAATGGCAATGAACATGATATCAGAAAGTTCTAGATCCTAGCTACTTTGTCCATGGGCAACACTTACCTTGTCCCAGTCCGTGTTTCTTTAAAGTGGGATGGTAATGCTTACATCACAGGTTTATTAAGATACAGAGACACAAGTGCTTTGTGAACAGGACAGCAGCAGATTTTTGTTACTGTTACCATCCATAAATTGGCCAATCAGCTTCTGATAACAGAAAGTGTTGTGTTTGTTTGTATTTGGGATGAGAAGTAGATGAATGAATGAAATTTAAAATACAAATATACTTCCCCTATACACCACTATTTCATTCAGAAAGTCTTTACTATTGTTTTCCAGGCAGTTAATTACATATTGTCATCTTGTAGTAACATGACATCTGCAGTACTTACTGGGATTTTGCCTTTTAAAAAAAAAGCTTTGAAATAATAGTATTAATGTATATAACTTTATTTTTGAAATACCTAGTCATAAGAAAGAATGATTATACCAATCAGAAGACCTATCTGTATTTTTACCTTTTCTCTAAGGGCTTCATCTAGAGACATAAATAGTAAATTAATCTCCTGAGTGTCAAAAGGGAGAAAACCAACACTTTAAAGAGTTACAAAACAAAAAGCCTGTTACCTAGAGTAGCACAACAATCTGTCTCCTGTTAATCTGTAAAATGCTAGGCTAGGACTCTCAAGATAATACCCTTAATTTTCAAACTTGTTGCCCAGACAGTACCAAGAGGTATCTTGCTACACTTAGTCAAAGGCACTCTTCATGCAATACAATAAACCAAACTCTGTAAACAAAGGCTCTTCAAAGCAATCAAGTTTTGCAATCACTATGTGGCTAATAGTTTTATTTAAAAGAATATCTGACAATAGTTTTAAACACTGGATGGAACAATGTCACTGAGCCCTTCCAATCCTTTCTATGGAACTTTCCACCATAAGAGCAATGGGAAATACTGAAAGGATCTGCATATCAACTCCATGAGAGGCAGATCTAAGGCTTTCATCCCCCATAGTCTTAACCACCATATGCTCTAGTAGGAAGAAATGCTGAAATGCTGCTTTCTTCAGGTTACAAAGGCCTCACACTCTATTGTTTAGTAAAAATAGTAGGCGTTTGTAGATCACTTTTCACATCCAACACACCTAACAAAACATTTAACCATTTAATCCTCACTCTCTTTAAACATTAAAAAAAAAATTTTAAACACAGCCTTTTAAACACAGGTTCAAAAACAACATTTTTTTTTCAGTAGAGAGAGTCTATATATATTATTATGCTTTGTGTTCTCTCCACACTTATCACTATATCTTAGATACTTTTCCATGTTTATAAAGATGTACCTCGTTCTTTTAAAGGAATGCTTCATATTCTATTTTGCAATTATATATAATTTAAATACTCCTCTACTGATGGACATTTAAATTGTTTCCAGTCTTTACTATTATAGACAGTATCGCTATGAGCATACTTTCACACAATCTTTGGGCTTTAATGTGAATATATTTGTTGGGAGGATACCGAGAGGTGGAATTGGCAGTTAAAGTATTTTAAACATCTTAGGAATTGGCAGACATTATCAAATTGCCTTCCTAAAGGGTTTAGGTTTTCATTTTCCACTGGAATCTCTGTGTCTATTCTCACACTGTGATCTATTAAATTAACTCAGGGCCCAAGCTTCTCTTCTACACCTCTTATACATAATTCATTAAAAACTAAATCTATGTAATATATATGTACATATGTTGGGCTTCCCTGGTGGCTCAGATGGCAAAGAATCCGCCTGCAATGTAGAGAGACCTGGGTTTGATCCCTGGGTTGGGAAGATCCCCTGGAAGAGGGCATGGCAACCCACTCCAGTATTCTTGCCTGGAGAATGCCCATGGACAGAGTAGCCTGGTGGACTACCGTCCATGGGGCTGCAAAGAGTCAGACAGGGCTGAGTGACTAAGCACAGTGCAGTACATATGTGTGTATATGTATGAGAGAAGTAAAATATACTTTAAAAAACTAGAGAAAAATGTTAAATTATAAAGAAAAATATTACGAAGAAATTATCATAGATAATTTAAAAGAATTAGACTGTAAGAAAATATATATAGCACTTAAATTATTTTGAAGATAATATAATTTTTAATTCAGAAGATATCTTAAGATCTTGTTTGATGCTAATGATGTGGAAGATATTATAGATGAACAAGCCAAATGTGGCCTAATAGCATCAATGTTCTGAAATGGGGTGAGACAGAGAGAGAAAAGTGGGAAATATACTGGAAATTTCTGCTTTATTGACTATGCCAAAGCCTTTGACTGTGTGGATCACAATAAACTGTGGAAAATTCTGAAAGAGATGGGAATATCAGACCACCTGACTTGTCTCTTGCAAAACCTGTATGCAGGTCAGGAACCAACAGTTAGAACTGGGCATGGAACAACAGACTGGTTCCAAATAGGAAAAGGAGTACGTCAAGGCTGTATATTGTCACCCTGCTTATTTAACTTATATGCAGAGTACATCATGAGAAACGCTGGGCTGGAAGAAGCACAAGCTGGAATCAAGATTGCAGGGCAAAATATCAATAACATCAGATATGCAGATGACACCACCCTTATGGCAGAAAGTGAAGAGGAACTAAAAAGCCTCTTGATGAAAGTGAAAGAGGAGAGTGAAAAAGTTGGCTTAAGGCTCAACATTCAGAAAACTAAGATCATGGCATCTGGTCCCATCACTTCATGGCAAATAGATGGGGAAACAGTGGAAACAGTATCAGACTTTATTTTGGGGAGCTCCAAAATCACTGCAGATGGTGATTGCAGCCATGAAATTAAGAGACGCTTACTCCTTGGAAGGAAGGTTATGACCAACCTAGACAGCATATTAAAAAGCAGAGACATTACTTTGCCAACAAAGGTCTGTCTAGACAAGGCTATGGTTTTTCCATTAGTCATGTATGGATGTGAGAGTTGGACAGTGAAGAAAGCTGAGCACCGAAGAACTGATGCTTTTGAACTGTGGTGTTGGAGAAGACTCTTGAGAGTCCCTTGGAGTGCAAGAAGATCCAACCAGTCCATCCTAAAGGAGATCAGTCCTGGGTGTTCATTGGAAGGACTGATGTTGAAGCTGAAACTCCAATACTTTGGCCACCTCATGCAAAGAGCTGACTCACTGGAAAAGACCCTAATGCTGGGAAGGATTGGGGGCAGGAGGAGAATAGGACGACAGAGGATGAGATGGCTGGATGGCATCACCAACTTGATGGCCATGGGTTTGGGTGGACTCTGGGAGTTGATGATGGACAGGAAGGCCTGGCATACTGTGATTCATGGGGTTGCAAAGAGTCAGACACAACTGAGCAACTGAACTGAGCATAAAATGGAATCTAGAGAAGCTGAGAAAGTCTTTAGAATAAAAGCAATAAATGATATTTAGTGAGCTGACATTTACTGTGTATCAGATCCTCTGTTGCTTCCCTGGTGGCTCAGATGGTAAAGAATCTGCCTGCAATGTGGGAGACCTGGGTTCGATCCCTGGGTTGGGAAGGTCCCCTGGAGAAGGGAATGGCTATTCATTCACTTCAGTATTCTTGACCTGGAGAATCCCATGGAGGGAGGAGCCTGGGGGCTACAGTCTATGGGGTTGCAGTCAGACACGACTGAGTGACTAAGCACAGCACAGATCCGATATTAAGATTTTCCGTGTAGAACTAATGGTCTCCAGGAGGAAGGTTGGGGGCAAGGGATAGTTAGGGCATTTGGGATGGACATGTACACATGCTATATTTAAAATGGATAACCAACAAGGACCTACTGTACAGTACATGGAACTCTGTTCAATGTTATGTAACAGCCTGGATGGGAGGGGAATCTGGGGGAGAATGGATACATGTATACGTACAGCTGAGCCTCTTCACTGTTCACCTCAAACTATCACAACATTGTTAATCGGCTATACACCAATATGAAACAAAAAATTAAGAAAAAAGAGTTTACATGAAGTATCTCAATTCTCACAAACAAGTCTATGCTATGATTATCTTTATGAGGCTCAGAGAGGTTAGATGATTTGTCTAAGGTAATACAGCAGTAATTTGAACTCAGCAAGTTATTCTGGCTCCAGAAAGAACCTGTTTTGTTAGTCAATTTTCTACACTGTCTGCATGATTATAGATTCACTATAGAACAGGTTTAAGTCTGAAAAGGTCTATTGCCAACAGGAAGAACTCCTGGGGACTTTAAATACCTACCCTCCTACACCTTGTGTTTCCTCCTTTACTCAGTCCTAGCTATAGCTGGCAGGTCCTGGCAATAATAGGGACCTAACCCAGTACTAAACATAGCAGTAAGATGACCTTCTGGTTGTTGTATATCATTCTCTTGCCAACAGATCCTGTAGAACTCTGTATTTCAAACTAACATTCATCACAAGATATTTTTCACACTTACACCTCTACAGTTTTTTGCTTCCCTAGGTTTTTTTTTTTTTTTTAACACAGCATCTTACATGAAGGAGGCATTCAATGTATTTGCGGATAATGATGGGATCATGATCTCATTTGATTTAATAAACCTACTTACTAGCTGGGTAGGTGTTGTCACTCCTCATTACTGGTAAAGAAAAAGATGAACCAGCTAATAATCTCAAGGTGATAAGAAGCCTACACATTAGGCTGCTGCTGTATGTGTGCTCAGTCATGTCCGACTCTTTGTGATCCCACAGATGGGATTTTCCAGCAAGAATACTGGAGTGGGTTGCCATTTCCTCCTCCAGGGGATCTTCCCAACCCAGGGATTGAACCCTCCTGAATTTCCTGCATTGGCAGGTAGATTCTTTATCACTGTGCCACCTACAAATCCCACTCTTTAGGCTGAAATAGGTCCAATTCAATCTGTCAACGTACTATTGACAGACGAACTGAATACAACTGGACTAACCCTGAATATCTATAGGCCAGGCACTTTAGATGCTGATTATCAAAATGATTAAGAGTTAAACACTTTTATAATAATCCCCTATTTAAAATCCCCAAAGAGTTCTTTATTCCCTTTTAGATCACATCCAAGCTCTTCTTCTGGCCTTCAGATCCCCCATGATTTAAATCCTACTATAATCCAGCCATTATGGCATATTACCCTCAACTCCATTCCTTCTTCAGCACAATCAGTTTAACTATTTTTTAGCCATTCTCCCAAAACAAATCCTTGCCATAATTAGGTGGTTTCTATTCTGTCTTCCTATACATGAGTCTTACTCTCCTCCCTATTCAAATTATTCCTTCTCTGAGATCATTTTTATCCAGGCTTTCAGGGGCTTCCTTCATGGCTCAGTTGGTAAAGAATCTGCCTGCAATGCAGGAGACCCCGGTTCAATTCCTGGGTCAGAAAGATCCCCAGAGAAGGGCTAGGCTACCCACGCCAGTATTCTTAGGCTTCCCTTGTGGCTCAGCTGGTAAAGAATCCACTTGCAATGTGGGAGACCTGGGTTCGATCCCTGGATTGGGAAGATCCCCTGGAGAAGGGAAAGGCTACCCACTCCAGAACCTGGAGAATTCCAGAGACTACACAGTCCATGGGGTTGCAAAGAGTTGGACACGACTCAGTGACTTTCACTTCACTCACTCAGGTTATCCATGTAAAATATATTTTTCAAAGCCTGATTCAATTCTCAGCTCTTTCATTAATTAAAAATTCTATGGTGTTTTCACATATATCCTCACGTGGTTCTCACTGCAATCCTGTGTATGGGTAAGTAAAGCTGGCTAGGATTATTAACTTCATTTTATTGATGTGGAAAGTGAGGCTCAAAACTTAAGGGACCTGCCCAAGTTTACACAGCAAGTGTCAGAGTTAGGATCTGAACTGAGGCCTTCTGATTAAGTCCAATGATCAACTTCTGGTTTATAGAATATCTTTTCCAACTCCTTTACAATTTATAATCTGTATTGTTATTTGAGGTCTTATTCTCTGTTTTATGCCACATAATTTATCTCTCTGATGAAGCAAGTCACACAGAGTAACTCTTTCGTGGACTTCATAGAGCCTAGCACAGTGCCAGGCAAGTCATAAGTATTAAATATATTCTAGTTGGTTGATCTATTATCCCACAACCCACTACATTCTTCTTAGGGCTCTACATAAGTACTTCCTAAAGGAATTGGTATGTTAATGACAGAGGTTCTTTCCCCTTGGGAGCTCCTGACATGAGGAGAAATCACTAAGACTCCTCTTCACTACCTCATCTTTCTGCCGCCTCTTGCTCTTTGGGTAGATACTTTCTTCATACAGAGAATACAGTAGAGGGCCTGGAACACAATCCAGTATGTAAGGGTTTTATTTTTATTTTCAAGCCTGCTCTAGACTTTCAGGAGCCAAAAGTTCAAATCGCAGCAGGATTGATTCAGCCCTTTCACGAGCAATTTAGTACTATGCAGTTTGTTTAGACTGATCAAATTTCCAAGACCTGGCTGAGCAGCATCATTATCTCTTCAAGCTTTCATGTATCAGCTTCCCTGGCCACATTTCACTTGCCATGTCTTTCTTCTCTGAAATCAGATGAACATGCAAAATTATGCAGTTACACACAATTATGTACTTTTCAACAACCATGTCAAATATCTTTAAGGAATTTAAATATAACACAGAAAGTTTTTTTTTTCTGTCTGGATTAGGCAAAAATCAAGAAAGATGCAAAAGTTACACTCCTCGATTCTCAGTAGAAAGGGAGCATTTTGTATCACTCTTCAGCTAGTACATCAACTAACAGAAGAAATATGGTATTGCCTGATTTGATTCACACCACCTCAGCTGGAAGGCCAACTGGACAATAGATTTTAAGTGAAGTGAAAAATACTTTGCTGGGGGAAAAGAAGACTAGGTAGCAATTCTGCCTTTTAATGTTTGATTGTGAAATATTCAAACATACAGCAAAGAACAGAGAGGATAACAAACTACCAGATGCTCAGTAGACAGCACAGTCACATCCTAACATTTCACTTTTCAGATTTTAAAACATGAGTTGAAGCCGCACCACCCCTTTGAATTTCTCTGAGCCTTCTGCCCTCTATGCAGGTGCCTACCCTCCTCAGTTCGGTGTTCATCTTTCCAGATGGACACGACGGAAGCGACTTAGCAAGCGTGCACTGGGATACACTACTACACACTAGAACTCCGCCTACTGTTTGAGGCATTTTCATATTTGTATATTATTTTTGCCTGACAATAAGCATACTAATTTTTTTTAATGAAGAGAAAACAGTCTCAAAGAATGAATGTATTTGTCTCAAGTCATGCAACCAATATAAACATAGGTCTCCTAACTCCAATATTAGTGCTTTTTTCATATAAGTAAGAACAATGAACTAAGACTCTTTTTGTCTTAGTGGCATTCAACGACT
Organism: Antilocapra americana; assembly: GCA_007570785.1. Classification (NCBI taxonomy): domain Eukaryota; kingdom Metazoa; phylum Chordata; class Mammalia; order Artiodactyla; family Antilocapridae; genus Antilocapra; species Antilocapra americana. The sequence goes on along the minus strand of ML664177.1, from coordinate 33,370,923 downwards.
ATACTGTTGTAGTACATTATGAGAAATTACATTATTTATTATTTGTTTATAAAGTACTTTATCTTAAAGTGGCCTAATTTAATAGCAATTACTCGTTGGGGTTGATATTTTCATAATTTTATAGGTAAAGTAACATATTTAAAGAAAACTAAGCTTAAATGAAGTATTTTAATAACAGCATACTGCCTTTCAAAAGGAAGGTCCTTCAAGGAAAAGAATTGTGTTGGGAGTAAAAACAGAAATTTCATTTTGGGAAATGAGAGACATTATTGCATCAACAGAATTCTTAGCACAAAATTTTAAAGAAAAATTGTGTACTTATTAGAATTATATTTAAATTAACATTTGAATTAAAGTTTAAAATATGTACAAGCTGACTTGTAAAAAATGAGCAAATAAAAAGATATAATAAATCATTGTCAAAAACAGTCAGTGAAATTTATTGATTATTGAAAACTTATTATAATTATTGTCATTTTTATATCACAGAAAATGAATTTGGGGCTTTGAGTGTGAGCCTGGTGACAGATTTAGCTAACACTGAATGAATTACAAGAAAGTTATTTTCTTCTTATAATATTACCAGGTGTAGTTTATTCTACTTAGAATTTGAGTTCTGTGCTGTATGATATGGGCAAGTCACTAATCTCTTTGTGGCTCAGCTTCCTCATCTATTAAATGGGTAATAATGATAATTTCCTGCAACTGTTACAAGGACTCAATGAGATAATGACTATAAAGTATAAAGTATGAATTGGGTGCTTGCAGGCATATGTAAGTTAATTTTGAGAGGATAAAAGATATGTTTTGGGAAGGGCAGATAGTTCATCAAGGCATGAATAAAGAGTATAGGGCTTAGTGGCAAGGGTAGAGCTGAAAAGTTGGAATGAGGTCAGTTTTTAAAGTTTTTAAAATGTCATAACAAATTCTAGACCACTCTACAGGCAACAGAGAATAACAGGAGATTTTTAAGTTGGAAAGTGACATGAATAAATCTGAGTCATCTCTGAGAGTAGGTGGAGACTCTATTGGCATGAGATTCAGTTAGACGCAGAGGGATCATGTTAGGAGCCAGTAATTTAAGCAAGAAGAGGGTCTAGGTTAAGGCTAAGGCAGAGGTCATGGAGACAAAGGGAAAAGTCTGAGATAAAAACACATTTGTATACTTTATGTAATCCTTTCTGTCCATAATGATTCTATAAATACAGAATTAAAGTCCTTTATAAAGCTATTAACACAAATTCTACACTAAAACAAACTGTGTATTACATCGCGTAAGCTTTAAAATTTGATCAAAATATAATAGGTTTTGCCAAACGGTAAAGAATACCCAGATGACAAAGCCTACAGTATCACTACAGAATAAAAAGATAAGTGACCAAATCCACCTTAAACCTGATGTTTACTATTTCCACTTGGATGTTTAGTCAAGAAGTCTTTTTCATGGATTTAAAATAATTTTGTCTGTAGTGATTCCTTGTTTCAGTCTACAACTTTTTTAAAATTTGTTCTTTCATCAGTAAGAGGTTCAGAACGTAGAAATGATGGCTTAGGGACTGAAGCCTTGGAGGGTGGGGTTGGGAAGAGTCAGGGATGAATATGAAGTTTCTAGCTTAAACTTTAAAGCAGATGGTAGAGTCTTAATAAGAAGAGAAGTCTCAAAGGCCCACAGTGGGTGTTGACGTGATGTGATTTCTTCTCTGAATGTCAAAGTGAAGAAATTCAATGAAGCAGATAAATGGTGGGAGTAACTAAGACTCTCTTAAGGAAGCCAAATGCCTAATCATCTAATTAGTGATGTGCATGAATGGATGAATGGGCTCCTCATGGTCCCTACCTACTACGAAGTGAAATCACAGCCACGGGAACAAGCTTGGCGGAATCAGTGGGGAAAGCCCATCAACAGAGGAATGGATAAAGAAAGATGTGGTGTATATATACAATGGAATACTACTCAGCCACAGAAAAGAACAAAATAATGCCATATGTAGCAACATGGATGGACCTAGAGATGGACCTACAGCCTTGACATACTCCTTTTCCTAACAGAGAGAGGTAAAACCCTATGACAAATTAAAACATTGTCCAAATAACTGATCTTGAAAAAGGATACAATATTTAAAGTCTAAACTTCAAGAAACAGGAGTATTTTTACGAAAGGTACAGATATCAGTAAGACGATTAGAATGCTCTGCATATTAAAAACATTCCAAAGATGTGTTCACATACTTGAACCTAGAAGCTCCACATTGAGTTGGCTCAGAAATTATTTTCCAGAAATTTCTAGAAATGTAATTGTGCGTGTGTATGTTAAGGATAATTTAATTTCTCATTCTTGACATATTTTTGACATCTGAAAAGATCTGCATAGGTTTCTTTTCTGCCATATCACATTGAGAGTTTAATATACCCCCAAATAAACTACAGTAATATAAAAAGCAAACAAAAGCCTAGGGTTGGGGAAGGCTCGGAGATAATCCAGTTAATGAGCTTTCCATGGTGGAATTTGGTATTCTAAAACTTAAGCTCCTGCATAGCTACCTTATCACACACAGTTAAGGGACTTGGAATTTCATATGTAACTTCTGGCCAACAGGTTTTTTTTTTTTTTAAAAAACAAGAACCATTTTTCTTTTCAATCATAGATAACCTGCACGCTAAGTTGCATCAGCTGTGTCTGACTCTCTGTGACCCCATGGACTGTATGTAGCCCGTCAGGCTCCTCTGTCCATGGGATTCTCCAGGCAAGAACAGTGGAGTGGGTGGCTGTTTCCTTCTTTAAGGGATCTTTCCAATCCGGGGATTAAACTAAAATATTCAACTTAAAAACAGTAACACACGAACTTCTTACTGGCATCATATTTTCATATGTAATTATTTGTAATCCTGCCATATATGCCTTTCCTACCTTTTACATGGCCTGTATTTTCCTGTTCCAGAGAGTATCAATAATAAAAATGTTATGTGGGTAAAGATGCAGCAGTATTGTGTGTATATAATGTATATATGTTATAGATCATCCTTTTAATAGAAAGCCTGGAATTTGGTTTTCTTAAAATTATTTTGGTATCCTGTAGAATTTACATACCAATCTATTTAAGACAATCACCACTTAATTCGGTTAAATATTAAAAGTGATTTCATTGATTACATATTTCAACTGTTTAGAGGGATGTTCTGCAAAACAAAACAGCAAAAAAACCTGTCCTGGAACTTCTCCAGTGGTTAAATACTTAAGACTTTGTACTTCCATTGCAGGGGGCACGGGTTCAATTCTTGGTAGGGCAACTAAGATCCCATATGCTGAAAGGCAGGGCATGGCAAACAAATAACTCCCGTCCTAAACCCACACTGGCCTTTAAATTTAAATTTACTTTAAAATTTTAATCTATTAAATGTCTTTTTTGGGGTCAGGGGGAATGAATAACTAGGCTATTAGTGATTTTGATGGTTTCTGAAATACTATAAAAATTTGTTTACTTCAACCCTGAATATTCATTGGAAGGACTGATGCTGAAGCTGAAGTTCCAATACTTTGGCCACTTGATACCATGAGCCAACTCATTGGAAAAGACCCTGATGCTGGGAAAGATTGAGGGTAGTAGAAAGGAGCAACAGAGGATGAGATAGTTGGGTGGTATCACCGACTCAATGGACATGAGTTTGAATAAAATCTAGGAGAGAGTGAAAGACAGGGAAGCCAAGTGTGCTGCAGTCCATGGGGTTACAAAGAGTTGGACATGAGTTAGCGACTGGACAATAACAAATTTGTTTTTTATGAACATAAAATTATGGCCCTAGTTTTAGAAGAGCTCAGTTTATAATGATAAAAAGGATTAACAGTAATAATAATACCTTACCTCTTGCTGAGTGCCTATTATTATTATAGGCATTTAACCTTTATATCTCAAATCCTTGCAAAAAAAACTGTAAAATCTTCTTTCTTCTATTATAGAGTGGAGGAAATGGGCTCAATGAGGCTAAGAATACTTTCCCAAAGTCTGAAAAATGGGTGGAAAGTATAGTTTTTCATTTATTCCTTCCTTCTACAGAAAATTAGTGAGTACCATCTATGTGCCAGAATTTAAGGATACAATTGTGGACAGGATATTATCTGTGCTCTCACTCAGTTTAAGTGGCAAGAACAGACAACAAATAATGCATAACAACAGCATTGGAAGTGCTGGGAAAGGGAAGCAGAGACCTCTGTTAGAGCATAAGGTGAGAATTTTTCCACTGAACAGTAAAGATTATTATAAGTAAAGGTGGCTCATAACCAATTACGTGTTTTACACAGTTTCTAAATTTCCTGGTCTTTTATTTGGTGTATCAGCAGAACAGCTATTTTAGGTAATCGATAACAGGTCCTTTCTTCTCCCTCCAAATGATTCCTTGGCTTGAGGAAATTCCCAGTGAATAATGAATACCAGAATAGTCTGCCAGTTATGTTTATTAATACAATCTTTTTGCCTCAGGATGGTGGAATAGCAGTGAGTCAGAGAAGCAAGCAGATGAGTCTGTGCTTAATAAATATTCATTGATGAATGAAGCAAGGTGATTAGTACCTTTAAACAGGGTTTTACATTTAGCATCCAATGGCTACAGCTATGACTTTTGGTAACCATCCATGTTGAATCAGATTTAACTCAGAGATGGGAAATGCTCATCTCTAATTCAATACTAGGTTTGTCTAAATAAGAACTTTATTGGTAATTTGAAGTCTGACGATTTCTCTTCTTGTTTTTCCTCAGTAAATGATCTTAATACTATATGATGTACAGGGTGTCAGTCATAGCACAGAATTAGAGAAATCAGACTGTGAGTTTGTGAAATTACAATGGAAAAGAATTTAGAAAATGCTAGTGCAAGTACCATCACTTTATATCTTGCCTTAATATTTGGTGCTGAATATTTGTTTAAGCTTTCCTATGAACAATTTTGCTTGCTTTTTCAACAGTCCTGTAAGATGGATGAGAAGATACAATCCTCATTTTATAGATAGAAAGGAAGGCTCAAACAGAACCAGATTTTTATCCATAGAAATATTATTACAGTGAAGATAGAAAAAACAATAATGTAGTCCAATTTTCTGTCACTACACAGGTATAATGTATTTGCATGCTTATAAATTATATACATTTATATAGATTTCCTATTAAATTACAATTTGAAAAACAGATGTTGCACTGGGATAAGGTCTCACTTTTACTTGGGAAATTTTTTGTTTTTCAGAAGTCTTATTTGCTAAGCATCTGATGAAAGTGCGGTAAGCATTTTGAACGATCTTTTCTAAAGACTGTTCAGTTCAGTCGCTCAGTCGTGTCTGACTCTTTGCGACCCCATGAATTGCAGCACGCCAGGCCTCCCTATCCATCACCAACTCCCAGAGTCCACCCAAACCCATGTCCATCGAGTTGGTGATGCCATCCAGCCATTTCATCCTTTGTCGTAGACTAATAGTCTACAAATAATACTAATATTCAACACATTAGTTCTAATGAATGCTTTTTAATTTTGTTTGGTAAAAACTCTCCATCAGATGGTTTACTCATCATCTTCTGAGATAATTAAATATAAATGTTGAAGTGATTAGGAATTTGATGATGATGGTTTGAGAGTTTGAATTATAATAGGAAGTCTTTCTGAAGTGTTTATTTTCTTTAAAATATCTTTAAAACAAACATATACAGCTGATACATATGTATAATTTTAAAAATGTACGTATATGTGTATACCCTGTGTTTGTATTTGCATGTGTTTATGTAACTATGTTTTAGGGTAAGAAAAATCATGTATATTAAGAGTTCCTACAGTTTATACTGTTTAAACCCATAAACACAAGAATATCAGAAAGAGAGAAGGAAAACAAAAACTTGACCTTATATTGAACTCAGCAGTTTGGAATTAAGTGTGTAGAATAAATCTTTCCTAATAGCCTCTTATCCTTTCATCTGAAACAAATAACTTGTAGTGAACAAGAAGGAAAGTATATTAACTTTATTAATTTTTCAAAGTTTCCTGAAAATTTTCTGGAGGAAGGTGAGACTTTTTAAAAATGTAATTTCCATTTTATTTTTTAATGTATCTAAAAAAACTTTTTATTTTATAATGGTTGATTAACAATGTTGTGATAGTTTCAGGTATACAGCAAAGTGATTCAGCTATATATACATATATATATTCTTTTTCAAATTCTTTTCCCATTTAAGTTGTTACATAATATTGAGCAGAGCTCCTTGGGCTATACAGTAGGTCCTTGCTGATTACCTATTTTAAATACAGTAGTGTGCATATGTCCATCTCACATTCCCAAACTATCCCTTCCCACAATGGAGAAATTACTTAAAGTAACTGACGATAGAAAGGGACTCGCTTCTCTCATTATGCTATTTATTTTACATATGCCTTTAAGGATTTTGTTGCTTATTTTCCTGCATTACTGTCTTCTTTTGTTTTTAACTCCATTTTTGTAGTGAAATGTTTAAATTCCTTTCTCATTTCCTTTTGCATATGTTCTATAGCTAATTTTTTTGTGGTTATAATGGGATTACATTTAACAACCTAAAGTTTTAACACTTAAAATTCAATCTATACCAGCTTAGCTTCAATAACATACAAAAATTCTGATCCTTTACAGCTCTGTCTTCACTCTTTTCAGTTGCTGATGTCACAATACCTTTATTGCAGATTCCAAAACATAAACTATTAATTCTTTTAAATGCATTAGTCTCTTAATTATGCAGAAAACAAGATACGGAGTTACAAAGCAAAGTTGTAGTAACACTAGCTTTTATACTAATAATTGAAGGTTTTTTGGTTTAAATATATTAGTCTCAAATCAGGTAGAAAGCAAAAAGTGCAGTTCCAAATTGATGTTACAATAATACTAGCTTTTATAATTGCCTGTGTATTTACCTTTACTGAGATCCTCATATCTCCATATGGCTTTAAGTTACTGTCTGATGTCCCTTCGTTTTTACCTGGCAGGAGAAACCTTGGGCATTTCCTGCAGGACAGGTCTAGTGGTCACAAACTTCCTCAGCTTTTATTTATTTGGAGTCTTAATTTCTCTGCTGAAGGGAAGTTTTGCCAGATATAGGATTCTTGGTTGACCGTTGTTTTCTTTTAGAATTTTGAATGTATTGGTTCATGGGTGTTTGGGCCTCCAAGTTTCTGATGAGAAATCTGCTGATAATCTAACCTTGGAGATCCCTTGTAGGTGATGATACACTTCTTTCTTGATGCGTTCAAGATTCTTTGTCTTTGGGAAATTTGATTTTAATGTGTCTTAGTGTGAGTCTCTTTGAGTTCATCTTACCTGGAGTTTGTTGAGCTTCTTGGATATTTATGTCTTTTATCAAATTTGGGAAGGTGTTTTTTTTTTTTTCCTTCCTCTTTTGGCTGTGCCATGCAGCTTGCAGGATTTCAGTTTCTGGACCAGGGATTGAACCTGGGCCACAACAGTGAAAGCCTAGAATCCTAAACACTAGGCCACCAGAAACTTCCAAATTGTGAAGTTTTAAGCTATTATTTCCTTAAATATTTACTCCACCTCCTTCTCTCTCATCCTTCTGGGACTCTCATACGTTGGTCCTCTTGATGATCTCCCATAAGTCCCTTAGGCTCTGCTTGCTTTTATTCAGTCTTTTTTCTTTCCGTTCCTCAGACTTAATTTCCATTGCCCTATCTTCAGGTTTGATTTTCCTTTCTCTTTCCTGCTAAATCTGCCTTTGAATCTGTCTAGTGAAATTCTTTTTAGTTACTGTACTTTTCAGCTCCAGACATTCTTTTTTTGGTTTCTTTTTAGACTTTTGATCTCCTTTTTATTTTTTAATGCAGTAAAACTTTGATCATATTTTATTGAATATAAAGTATATTTTAAAAACATTTTAACATTTGTTAAATCAGTTTGCATTATAATCTACAGTGTCCTTCCACTGTTGTTGGATAAACTAAGACCAATTTATTTTTTTTTCCTTTTTTAAAATTTATTTATTTTAATTGGAGGCTAATTACTTCACAATATTGTAGTGGTTTTTAACTGTCTATTTCCTTATTGATACTTTTATTTTGTTCACACATCATTTTTGTAAATTCCTCCACATTTTCCTTTAGTACTTTGAATGTCTTTAAGATAGTTGCTTTGTATAGTATATCTTCATTACATCTTTTTCAGGGTCAGTTTCTATTATTTTTTTTTTTTTTGAATGGACCATACTTAACTGTTTCTTTGTATGCCTTGTGATTTTTTGTTGTTGTTGAACATAGGACATTTGAATCTAATAATGTGGTAACTTTGGAAATCTGATTCTTCACCTTCCCCAGGGTTTACTATTTTTTGTTATTGTTTTTGATTGTTGTAGGCCATCAGGTAAAGAATCCACCTGCAACACAGGAGACATAGGAAACGCAAGTTTGATCCCTGGGTCAAGAAGATCCTTTGGAGGAGGAAAATGGCAATCCACTCCAAATTTTTGCCTGAACAATCCCATGGACAGAGGAGCCTGGTGGGCTACAGTCTAAAGGATCATAAAGAGTCAGATATGACTAAGCAACTAAGCATGATGACAAGGCCATTTCACTGAGGATTAGGCTGAGATGTAAACTTAAGCTCTTTTCAGGTCTTTTCTGAGCTTTTCCCTAGGCATACATAGACACGTTCAACTCTCCCCCATATGAGATGTTTTTAAAGTCTTCATCCTTAATGTCTGACTTTCAAAAGGCGGAAAGGCAAGAAGTGAAAGGGGAGGAAAAAAAAGGTGCTAGTCTTTTAAACCCCTGAAGTCACTTCAGCATGAAGAGGGGCTTGGAACAAAAGGGGGATTATTCCGCAACAGTGGCTGCCTTGCCTCTTTGTCTGCACCTCAGTGGTCAGAAGTGGCGCTCAGCTATCAGATCACAAATCCCTGATACCTTGATATCTGGAGGACAGGATCCTTTCTGCTCACCCCATTTTCTACTAATACAAGCTATATGCAAGCTGTACCAGGAACACGTGCATGGCTATTTACCATATAGCTGAGAGTGAGGGATGGGTAGTTACTAAGAGTTAAGAGCTAAAATTGATCACAATTTACCCTCTAGTTCTTTCCTTGGAGGTTGCAAGCCTTCAATAGACCACAGAGTTCCACAATTAGTTCAGTCGCTCAGTCATGTCTGAGTCTTTGCGACCCCATGGATTGCCAGGCTTCCCTGTCCATCATCAATTCCCAGAGTCTACTCAAACTCATGTTACATCAGACAGATTCTCCAGTGCAATTGTTGTCAAAGTGGAGAGGCAGATTCCTGGTGCTTCCTGCTCCAATATCTTCCCAGAATCCTCTCCCAGAAGCACTTCATTAGCCTCCAGAATTTTATAAGAAAACAACTTTTCAAAAATTTAGTTTGTCCAAGTCAAGAACTAAGGGGAAGCGACTTTTGTTTGTTGTTCATACCCTGAAGAATAACATCTTGGGGAAAAATGTAGAGTTAACTATTTAGTTTTAACAGATATACCTAATTTCACTGTGGCTGCAATAATTAGTTTTTCAAATCAGATTTAAAAGGAATACCACTTGTATCTACCAGAAGCAGAACATGTCAGATAAATATAAAATAGTCTGTGAACACATTCTTTAGAAACAAAGAGTACTTTAGTGAAATGAAAATTCTTATTGTTGAGTGGCTAGCAAAGAACCTTCCAAACTGTGCACTTACCACACAGTGGCAGAACTCGAGGATGGGCAGATAGCTCACTACACCCCCTGGTGGCCACATCAAAATATTTATAAACAGCTGAAAGTTCTCTGGATCAGAAGAGCAACCCATGTGGAGAGAAGTGGAGATTCAGACTTCAGACAGACCCAAAGCAAAAGATGTAGGGCTTCACTATCATCAGTTAGAGCTGGTTTTTAACTCATGGGAAAGCTTTACTTTTATAAGTCAATCAATCACACGCACACACATTTTCTAAGGTCAATAAAAGGCTTCTCTGTGAAATAATATCATTTTATTTCTTAACAGAGAAAAGTGATATGATCGGGGCATCTCACTATCAAATGGCTCAGAAAATAAAAAGTTCCTTGCACTGTATCAACAATTTTTCTATGAGATTGTTTCAAAATTTTAAAATATATATGTGCTGTGTGCTAAGTTGCTCCAGTTGTGTCTGACTCTTTGCAACCTTATGGACTGTAGCCCACCAGGCTCCTCTGTCTATGGGGTTCTCCAAGCAAGAACACTGGAGACAGTTGCCATTTCCATCTCCAGGGGATCTTGCCGGCTCCATCTTTCCATCTTTCCTGGAGGTCTGTCCATCTCCAGGGATCAAACCCGGGTCTCCCGCACTACAGGCAGATGCTTTACCTTCTGAGCCACCAGGGAAGCCCCAGTGGAAAAGAATCTGCTTGCAACACAGGAGACACAGGTTTGATCTCTGCATCGGGAAGATCTCCTGGAGGAGGGCATGGCACCCCACTCTGGTGTTCTTGCCTGGAAAATCCTATGGAAAGGTGAAGCTTGCAGCCTACAGTCCACAGGGTCACAAAGAGTCAGACACAACTGAGAACATTTATTACCTTGAAATTTTATTAAGCTGACTCATGAGACAGCCATTTGTAAGTCAAAACGGCTGAAATATTGGCATGTTACATGGCTTTGTTTATTCCCCAGTCAGCAAAATGGGTCAGGACATAAAAAGATGAAAAGCAATGAGTTCATAAATATGCAAAAGGAAAGACTAGAACTGAATTTCATCCATTTATAATTTTACCAGAAAGGTAATAACTACATAACCTGATTTTCAGTTCTACAACTGTGTTATGATATTTTTACGCCTATATTCTGCAAAAGACAACATATCACCAGAATTAGCTATCATAAAAAGGACCTAGTGGGCATGAATAGATCATTTGTTTTTTAAATATAGTAAACTACATATAACACAGAATTTGCCTTCTTAACTATTTTTAAATGTACAGGGCATTAAGTAATTCACACTGTTGTGCAACTAACCCTACCATCCATCTCAAGAACTTTTTCTCTTCCAAAAATGAAACTTTGTACCCACTAAGCAATAACTCCTCATCCATTCTCCCCCAGACCTTGGCAACCAACATGTCACTTTTCATCTCTGAGAATCTGCCTACCACAGCTATCTCATATGGGTGGAATCATACAGTATGTGTCCTTTTGGGACTGGGTTTTTTCACTTAGCATAATGTCCTCAAGTGAGTTGATTTAAAAAGTTTTTTTTTTTAAAATTTCACAGACATTTAAACAACTATTTTTATTTTTAAAAGGCACTTATTTCATACAACAGACTGGTTCCAAATAGGAAAAGGAGTATGTCAAGGTTGTATATTGTCATTCTGCTTATTTAACTTATATGCAGAGTACATCATGAGAAACGCTGGGCTGGAAGAAGCACAAGCTGGAATCAAGATTGCCGGGAAAAATATCAATAACATCAGATATGCAGATGACACCACCCTTATGGCAGAAAGTGAAGAACTAAAGAGCCTCTTGATGTAAGTGAAAGAGGAGAGTGAAAAAGTTGGCTTAAGGCTCAATATTCAGAAAACTAAGATCATGGCATCTGGTCCCATCACTTCATGGGAAATAGATGGGGAAACAGTGGAAACAGTGGCTGACTTTATTTTTTGGGGCTCCAAAATCATTGCAGATGGTGAATGCAGCCATGAAATTAAAAGACGCTTATTCCTTGGAAGGAAGGTTATGACCAACCTAGACAGCATATTAAAAAGCAGAGACATTACTTTGCCAACAAAGGTCTGTCTAGTCAAGGCTATGGTTTTTCCAATAGTCATGTATGGATGTGAGAGTTGGACTATAAAGAAAGCTGAGGGCCAAAGAATTGATGCTTTTGAACCATGGTGCTGGAGAAGACTTGAAAGTCCCTTGGACTGCAAGGAGATCCAACCAGTCCATCTTAAAGGAAATCAGTCTTGGGTGTTCACTGGAAGGACTGATGTTGAAGCTGAAACTCCAGTATTTTGGCCATCTGATGCAAAGAGGTGACTCATTTGAAAAGACCCTGATATTAGGAAAGATTGAAGGCAGGAGGAGAAGGGGATGACAGAGGATGAGATGGTTAGATGGCATCACTCACTCAATGCACATGAATTTGGGTAAACTCTGGGAGTTGGTGATAGACAGGGAAGCATGGCGTACTGTGGTGCACGGGGTCACATAAAGTCGGACACAACTGAGCGACTGAACTGAAACTATTTCATACAAAAGATATACTCTATTGGGTCACAGTATAATAATGTGCTTATAACAAAAAAGAAAATAGAATTCTATACAATCTTGAGAAACTAAAATATATAAAATACAGTTTGTTGCATTATAACACAGTGCTACAGACTTTCAAATTTTTAAGGATTTCAGTGAATTCTGAACTATTATTAAATCTTTAATATAACCATAAAAAGCATTTTAAAGAAGATAACAGAAATGTTATTATATACATCCTAAACATCTCTCATAATCTCTCTTCTTTTAACGACAACAAGTATTGGTATCCTTACAACATGCCCACTATTCCATGAGAGGGAGAACAAAAGTTTTACTGCATTTTAAAAGACTGGGTAAGTTATTTAGCAGAGAAGGGCATGGCAACCCACTCCTGTATTCCTGCCTAGAGAATTCCCTGGGCAGAGGAATCTGGCAGGCTACAGTCCATAGGGTTGCAAAGAGTCAGACAGGACTGAACCAACTAAGCACGTACACAGAAGCTAATTAGTATATCCTTTGTATAAACCAATCTGTAAAATACTGCCAAAACCTGTCAAAATGAGTGACAAACACAAGGACAAAACTCAAGTCTGAAATGTTCTTTAGTTAGGTAAGGAAAACTTGCTTTTTTATTACCTAAGATAGTTTTACAGACTTGGGTCAAAGCTAGGCCAATATTGGCCTTTCTGGTTAAAAAATAAAAAGAGAAATCTACTATTTAATTAAGTTAATTAGTTAATTTATATATTGAAGTATACTCGACATGTGATACTATATTAGTTTCATGTGTACAACATAATGCAGTCCACCGCTTAAAATCTGAGTCAGTAACGGGATTCTTAAGGCAATTCCATTTTGAGACACCAACTAAGCATCTTGGAAAACCAGGACAAACTCATCTGACAAGACTCAGAAAGAATTAGAGAAAAAACACTATAGAAATGCTATAGAATGTAATAAACAAACATACCTCCTGGGCTGTGATCGACATTCCTCCTCCCCACTGTCTGCCTCCTGTAGAGAGAGGAAAATGAAAAAAAATTTACTTAAAATCTGAGGTCTCATATCATAATACCGACAGTGAATGCAATTTTATTAAGCTTTACATGTAAGGAGTATCTCGTTGATGGTGTGTGCTTAAACTAAATTCTCTCCATAAAAAGTGACTTCAACCAACCCACTGGACTGATATAATATATATCAACAGAATGTATTTCTGGAGGAAACTTTAACAATAGCCTACACATTTTTTAATAACATAGTATTCATAATGAAAAGAATACCTCTGAAAACTAACTGGAGATGTTATGTTACGGTTACTTTCAATTAAAATGAGTGAGTATTCTGACTTTCACCAACAAATCTCATTGAGGAGACCTATTAACGATTCTGATCCCCCCAAAACAACCTAAATAATGAACACCATTTTGAAAAGTTCTCTTGATCACATCACCATCACCTTAATGAACTATTACTTACTGAATATTTGTAACATGCCAGGTGCCTTGCTTAATACTTTTAAGTACATTGTCCAACTTATTCCTTATAAACTGAGAAGGTTGATCGTACCCTAGTTTTCACCAATTCTGACACATACAAATATATCTACAATCAATGCAACTAAAAAGCAGTGAATCATCATTGAATTGAAATATTTATTTTTGTTAGTGGCACATCAAATAACTGAGGTGTCATACAGAAATTTAGGCTCAATGAAATATGAATATTTTATAGAAACTGAAATTCACAAAAGGGAAAGAAGTTGCTTAAGGAAACTCATGTGGCAAGCTAGAATTAAAACTGATAAAATACTGCCTCCCAACACACTGAAAAAGTACATCATTCACCCTGACCTAGGTTAGGAATTATTATATGTTAAGATATTATACAGATCTTCATGGAGACAAGAATAGCAACATGAAGGAAAAGTGTGAGAAAAGATGAGAGAATGATATTGAGGTGCTAACTTTGTCTTTAAAATTCCTCCCTGACATTTTATATTCACACTCTGGTCACTTTTGCCCTATTTGGCAAACACAAAAATAGGAGGAGAAAAATAACTCAAACAATATGAGTATTGTCTTCTGGTAAGTCACCCACGTTTTCAGTTTATGGAAACATCCTCATTACCTCTACATCATCCTGCCTCCATTCCTGGGCAGAAACGGCCAGCTCTATAACTTTTATTCTCATTTTATTTTCATTATTGATTTCAGGTATGCCCATATCTTGCACAAACAGCAGGAGACAGCAAAGATCATACCCTCAGAGGGAGGACAGGGAGAGTGCCATGGTATATGACACTCTGCCTATAGGGGAAGTTTTAAGTTTAGAAGGATGCCTTCCGGGAAGTGAAGAAGAATGTTTAAAAGCACCAACTGTCTCTAGAGTCCATAGTCAGAACCAGGAAAGTCTGAGATGATGAAAAGGAAAAGACTCATAAGCAAACACAAATGTTAGATTTTGGAGCCTAAGGGAACTATGATTCCTTGGCGGGTGCAAAGAGCCAAAATATTAGTTCATCTACAGAGGTGAACTAACATTTACTTAATACTACTGAAGGTCAGATAATTTATACATTATTTTATTTAATGTGTACCACAATGCCGTGAAGCTTGCTAAATGTCACAAAGCCAATAAATGATGGGAGTCACAATCTGAACTCAGGTCTACATTTCTGCTATAAACAGCTGTCTCTAAACTAAAAATCTGCCCTTGGTACCTCAACCCCAGGACAGGGGGTGGGAAGGGAACTGCAGAAGAAAGTGTAACTTTTCTCAAGGCTTATAAAAAAACAATATCCTTTAATCATCTTTCTTGTATGATGTCTACACTTTAAAATAGTGCCAAAGGCATCGAAAATTCCTTTTGCACAGAAAAAAAGTAAGCCAGAACACTGTTTCTAACACAAGATCCCCAAATGACTTTTTTTTTTCTTTTAGATAATTTTACAATAGTCAGGCCAATGAATTATTTGCTTCCCTTTCATCTTACTTGGAAAAAGAGGCTTAGGAAAAAAAAAAACTCAGTATGTCAAGGCAAGGTAAAATGGAACTTTTTTTTTTAAATGAAGAAAGTGTTCAGTTACGCTTATTTCAATGGAATTCACTGCCAAAAATACAAAGATTCAACACTGCTTATTCAGCAAGATTAATGATCAGGTAACACAGTTACCTTGAATGGTGGCAGTTAAACAGTAGCTGAAGGGAGAATGCTTACCATTCTATTGTAACAAGTGCACACACTAGACCATATAAAACCACCTATCTTGTCAAACAATTTGACATATTTTTGGTAAAAAAAAAAGAAAAGAAAAAAGTGCAAATAGTCAGTGTGCTCAGAACATTAGAAAACACCAGGAGAAAAGTGTAGATATAACTATCAGTTCTTCTAAGTAGATAGAATCATTTTTGATGTTTAAGAACGAAATAATTAAATGATTAAACACATGTTGGTTGACTCTTTAAAAAATATTCCAGAGTACTATTGTTAAGTAGTTTTTATTTAAAAAGTACCATTTCTTCCTGATGTTCTAAAGAAAAAATTGACCTATAAACAATATGGTGTGAGATTCTGAATATGCATTTAATTTTAGGATATCCAGAAAACACTAATTCAAAAAGATACATGCACCCCAATGTCCACAGCAGCATTATTTATAATAGCCAAGATATGGACGCAACCTAAGTTTCCATCAACAGATGAAAGGATACACAAGTGCCACATGTGCGTGCATGTGTATGCTGGAATAAATGGAATACTGTTGTTGTTGACTTGCTAAGTTGTGTCTGACTCTTTGTGGCCCCATGGACTATAACCTGTCAGGCTCCTCTGTCCATGCTCAGCCATAAAAAAAGAATGACATTCTGCCATTTGCAACAACATGGATGGACCTGGAGGGTATTATGCTCGGTGAAATAAGTTAGAGAAAGCCAAATACTCCATTTTATCATCTACATGTGGAAACTAAAAATATAAAATAAATGAATGCTTACAACAGAACAGAAACAAACTCATACAGAACAAACTGGTGGTTACCAGTGGAGAGAGAGGGAACAGAGTGGGCAAGATAGGTGTATGGGATTAAGAGATACAAAGTACTATGTATAATGAATAAAAAGAATATGAGACAGCACAGGGAAATATAGCCATTATTTTGTAATAACTGTAAATGAAGTGTAATCTATAAAAATGTTGACTCACTATGTGGTACGCTTGAAACTAATATAATGCTGTGTATAAGCTATATTTCAATTAAAATATAATACATAATTTTAGAGTATTAATTATTCAAACGATTAAGTATGAACTGATAAGTTAATACATTCTTATTAATCTTCTTAATACCTGAACACAAAAGTAGATCACTTAAGTAAATGATGTTTGAAAAAGAACATAAGCATCTAAGTCATATTTGTTGAGAAGTAGGCTGGAAGTGCTGCTAGCCTTGAAAAACACCAGGCTAGGTAGATGTTAAGCAGTAATTTCCCAATCTTTATGATCCAAAATTCTTTACACTTTCCATACCAAAATTCTTCACACTCCAATCCAAGTGGATTAATTCCTCATTTTTCATAGGTCCATGTTGTTTCATCATCGTGGAAGGCCCTTCCCCATCATCCTAGATCCTTCTGTAACCTTAAAAGCTGGCTTTAAAAGTCAGTAGTTCATGATGCTTCTGTTATCATCTTACTGAGAGGCTGTCTGCCTCCCTCCAAACCTGACAGTTACTGTGCATGCTTCCTATGGCACTACTGAGATCTGTCTCTGGGTTACCGCTGGACTCGTTTTACGTTCCAATATCAAACTATAATCTGCCCTATTTTCCCTTTGCATCTCACCTTGTGTTCAGCACAATGCTCTATGTGCACATGGAACTCAATAAACAGGTGAATGAATGCATGACTGGAGCAGTGAACTAAAACCAGGCAAATGCAGAGCTAATTGGCTGTGCATTCTTAGCTAGTAAGGACTATGCCAGCTATGTTTTATCCTCAGCCAGTTAATGGAACAGTTTTTGTTGCTCAGGAGTTAGTCTGTGATGAAGATCTGGAAGTAATACCTTAGGCTTTTCCTTTGGTTAAGCAGAGAGAATAATTCACTTGCTTTCATTTATATATTCATTCATTCATTGACCACCTATGATGTGTTAGGTACTAGGCACCAGGAATTAAAAGTAAGCAGAATCGCCCTTATCCTTGGATAGTTCATACTGTAGTAGGGGAGACAGTTCCATAAGCCAAAAATTACATGTCATTTGGCTTACAGCAGAGGATATACAAAGTGCTCTGGAGACAACAGAGGAGGAAATGACTACCTGTGGGGCTTGGATATGTTTCGCAGAAGTTAATTTTCAGGCTAGGCTTGAATTAGTGGGTTTGTGTTAGATGGAAAATAGGAAGAAGAGTATTTCAGGCACAAGAGTTGGCAAAATAAATAGAAAGAGGAGTCAGGGTCTGGGTGTGTAGGGAATGGTGTGCAGCTGTGAATTCCTGGAACAAAAGGATGGGTACGGGAGGTTAAGGCTATCAGGTAATACTGATGTTATGAGTCCATAAGGGTAGAATATTAAGATAACAGTCCTAGGGTCACAAAAAGTGGTTGTGGATTATTTACTAACCGGACTTCAGATTATCCATCAGTCACTTCTGTCCCTGGGGAAAAACTGAGGGTATCTGTCAGACAGGAAAAAATAATTTAGTAGTCTTTCTAAGAGTGGACAGGAGCTTTGAAATCAGGAGAGTCCTGTTTCTGGCTTTTGAAAGAAGCAAATGTGAAAGATACAGGCTTGAGGGGGAAAAAGGGCACTATATTGCCACCTGGCTACTGGTAAGAGAAGGCTTAGATTCTCTCTAAGAAACAAGAGACAAAGAGAGGGATGGAATCACGTTTGGGTTATCCATTGCCTTATAACAAACCACTGAGTTATCATATTTCCTGGGTCAGAACTTTAAGCAGCATTTAGCTAGGGGATTCTTCTGCTCCATATAGTACTGCTAAAGGTCACTCAGTGCTACTCTGGTGGTATTTAACTGGAAGACGGGCTAAGTGAGAGTCCAAGCAGCT
The DNA here is from genome assembly GCA_007570785.1 of Antilocapra americana. NCBI lineage: Eukaryota > Metazoa > Chordata > Mammalia > Artiodactyla > Antilocapridae > Antilocapra > Antilocapra americana. The sequence continues at coordinate 33,352,620 of ML664177.1, read as the reverse complement.
TCATGCATATGTCTGACATCTTAGTCTGGACAACTTAAGCTGGGCTCAACTGGAAGGTCAACTAGAATGCCTATTGGTTGGGCCTTCTCAAAATCCATTAGGGCCTCAGGGTTGGTCTATTTGCAAGGGGGCTTAGAACTCCAGGAGGCTAGCCACAGAGCTGGCACAATGTCACTTCTGCCATACTCTGCTGGTGTATTAAAGAGGTCTAGCCCAGATTCAAGGGGAGGGGAATTAGACTCTATCTCTCAGTGGGAGAAAGAGTAAGGACTTCATAGTCATCTTTAATCAACTCTCTCAATACTGATGACTAACTAGTAAGTATGTATGCAAAATTAACAGGACAGGAAAAAGGCAGTTAAAGAGTTAATGAAGTAGAACTTCTAAAGACTAGGGCCACAGAAATATCCAGGAGAGAAGAGAATAAAGAAGATGATTCTTATTCAGTATAAGATGCATGGAAGGCCATATGGATAATTTCATAGTCTGGTATCTATAACGAAGTGTCCTTTCTGAAGATAAGAAAGGACCTGAAAGTGTGGCCATTCACACACACATTCTCACACACACACACACACACACACACACACACACACACACTACTGTCCAGGACCAGAATGAATAACCTGGGCACTTATATCTGAGAAGCTGGTTTGTAAGGAGCTCAAACCTCATCAAATCAGCAGTCCCAATGACTTTGTTTTAAAGTTGTTTCAATTGAGATGTGTGGTACTTGCTAAGATTAAGATCCAAAACAGAGATTCAAACTAGTCACATTTCAGGGAGATGTAAGACACATTAAAGTAAAAATAAGGAAGCCAGAATACAGCGCAACCCTTCTGAAATCAAAGCCACACTATGCTGTCATTAGGACAGGTTTTAAGAAGCTCTAAATAAACTTTATTGCCCATGATTTCAAGCAATAGAAAACCTCTGTGAGACACCTACTATTTCTCAAGTATTTCCTTTGAATTCCTTTCAAATACAAATACGTATGAATCACAGTTGGAATGGTTAATGAGGTACTTCCTCAGTGATAAGAGAGCCAGCTTGATTAGAATTTGGCTGATGTAACTTTGCTTCTGAAGAACACCAAGTCTTTGGTCAACAGCTAGTTGAAGAGGTATCACAGTGCAGTCACTTACTGCCCATTAGAAAACCCGAGCTCTGGGTGTGAAGCTGTTATTGGATGCCTTTTGTTTATAATCCTTATTCTACTTAATTTTTAAATTTAATACAGGCAACTTAACTCCACCTGCACCCCCCACTTGTCATAATTTCAGAGTTGCTAGACTTTTTTTTCTATCGCAGAGATCCGACTCCTTGAGTCTACTTGGTTTGAAAAAGCAACAAGTCTTATCATGTTCTGAACCTGTCACATTTGACAAGCATGTAATACGGAAACTTCACAGGTCACTGGTCCTTAACTCTGGCTCCATTCAGAACTTTTTCAATAACACAAATCTCCAGGCCTCACGCCTACAGACTTTTATTCTTTAGCCCTGAGGTGAAGCCAGTGGTATGCTGGAGCCAATTGTTAAGATTTTTAGGGATCTTATGAGACTCATACTGGTACCTTGAAATTGGCTATAGTGGGATTTTTTTTTTTTTTTTTTTTACTAGGAATATCAGCAAATGCTACAAAGCAGCCCTAATCTGGAAAAGACAATTTTGAATGTGTACCAGCCCACCATGAGGTGTGGGTCCCATCTAGGATCTGTACATTTTCAAAGCTCCTGGTAACTGACAAGTTTAGATTGAAAACATTTGTCTTAAAGGTTTGGAAAAATATCAAAAAGTTCAGGGTACACAAAGCTACTACTCTCTCCAAGTAACTGTGCCATGCCAGGTGCCAAGGAGACCAGTGATGATGGGAACTCAGCTTTCCAGAAAGATCTATGGCTCCTGTCCTAAACTGTAAGCTCTGTAAGGGCAGAACTACGTTTGCAGAGTGGCAGTCACACAGAAGATGCTCAGAGGATACTAGATGAAATAATAAGTATTGCTCAAGGTATGGTAACCGGTAAGTGGCAAAATTAGGCCTCCACCTTAGGTTAACTCAGTATATCATGTGCCTCATCTCCATTAAATTGTTGGTCATATCCTTGGTTTGTCAATCCAAGAAGGGTGCTTAAACATGGGGTAGAGAGCAAGCAGCAGCCATCATAAGATAAGACTCTGTCTCCATGCTGCTCCATAATTTAAAGTTTTTTCATGACTATTATCTCATTTGAAGCAACCTAGGATAAATGCAGCACAGGCATGATTAACACTTACTTTTCAGCTTAAGAAACTGCCTCATGGAAGTGAGATAATTTGCTCAAAGTAACCTGAGAGTAAGCAGCAGAGTCATGATTCTGTCTGGGAAGGACAAATAAACTTTCTACCACAACTGCTCTTCTTGCAGACAGGAATATGCCAAGTACACCACAGGGGTCTTAGATCTTGTCTTCATCTCCCTGTCCAGATTCTGCTTCCTACTATTAGAGTGAAATTTCACATCCCACTCTTTGAAGACCTCATATTTGGTCCATTTCCTTCACTGTAGCCTGAGGTCTCAATACGGACATATGGTCTTATGTTCAGCCAGGAAGTAGTGGTACAACTGTACGAATTGCTTACAGGCTGAAATACCGAATGGTAAACAGTAGCTGCCTAGAGCCCCTTAGAATGTTTCATGATCCAGCAACAATCAGATTCAGTTCACTTCAGACTCTTTGCGACCCTATGCACTGTAGTACGCCAGGCTTCCCTATCCATCATCAACTCCCGGAGCTTGCTTAAACTCATGTCCATTGAGATGGGGATGCCATCGAACTATCTCATCCTCTGTCATCCCCTTCTCCTCCTGCCTTCTATTCTTCCCAGCATTAGGGTCTTTTCTAACGAGTCAGGTCTTTGCATCAGGTGGTCAAAGTATTGGAGCTTCAGCTTCAGCATCAGTCCTTCCAATGAATATACAGGACTGAGTTCCTTTAGGATTGATTGGTTTGATCTCCTTGCAGTCCAAGGGACTCTTCAAGAGTCTTCTCCAACACCACAGTTCAAAAGCATCAATTCTTTGGCCCTCAGCTTTCTTTATGGTCCAACTCTCACATCCATACATGACTACTGGAAAAACCATAGCTTTGACTATACAGACCTTTGTCGGCAAAGCAATGTCTCTGCTTTTTAATATGCTGTCTAGGTTTGTCATAGCTTTTCAACAATCAGATTAGTGCCAGGCAACATGGAGGACCTCCAGGACTGACTCCTGCCTATTCTGGTGGTTGACAGCTATACCATACTAGTTGCTAAATATTCTGAATACTACTTCAACATCTCCTCTGCTCTCTAAACTTTGGTTTAAAATTCTTGACTCTGATCTTGGCTTCACCTTGGTGGCAGTGCCTCTATAATCGGTTCTCCTATTTGTGTGTACTGCTAGCTATACCCCAATTGCTTGGCTTGCCTTCTCTTCTTATTACTAGTCATCTGTTACACATGATTACCATTCCTCCACAAGGAATTTAAACGATAAAAGGCATTGATAACACCCAGGGAAGCTAAATAAAATCTACTTATGAAGAGTCTTTTTATATTAAACTTTTTAATTATTTATGGACATAAAGAATTAGACTATGATTAACCAAAGTTATTCAGTTGAAATGTTACTCAGAAATAAGGTCAAAGAACAAAAGCAGAAGAGTAATGAAACAACACTGGCTACTTATCAAACATTACTAAACTAAGCATGATTGTTTTCAAATTTCTAGTCATTTCCAAAATAAAGAGTTGAAAAATACTGTTAATGGTTCTGACCAAAAAGAAAATAGAATATTTAAAACAGATGTATTGCTGTCAGTTTTGATTAGGGGGAAATACATTGCTATTTTGTTAATATTTATATTTAAATCTAGACATCATTTTAAGCCATCAACAGGGGAAAAGATAGAGTCATGTATCTTTGAATGTAGTAGTAGTGAAAGTCGCTCAGTCCTGTCCGACTCTTTGTGACCCCATGGACTATACAGTCCATGGAATTCTCCAGGCCAGAATACTGGAGTGGGTAGCCTTTCCCTTCTCCAGAGGATCTTCCCAACCCAGGGACTGAACCCAGGTCTCCTGCATAACAACAAATAATAAACTAATTCATTCAGAGCTGCTAGAGTCCATCAGAGATAACAAAGAAATATGAAATAATACTATGCTGGAGTTTATCTGCCTGAAGTGATAAGGCTGTTATATTGGAAACCAATGCAACAAGTACAGTGTAAATGTATGGCACAAGAAATACATGTCACTGGAGTTTAGAAGTGTGCTATCACCATGAGTCCAGGGTTCACAGGAACAAGTGAGCTCTGAGTGCAATCTTGAGGGAAGAGGAATGTCTGAAGAGGCACAGAGGCTGACAGAGCATTTGAGACAGGGACAAGAGGAATGAACAGGGGGAATATGTTTGACACACTGGGCTGCTGGTCAGCTGACTGGCTGAGCTGAAACCCAGGGCTTGCCCTAAGGTAAGCTGCAAAGAGCAGAGAGTGGCAGTCTAGACCTAATCCTAGGAGGAAGCCAGGGAGGGGATTTATCAGAATCTCAGAGAGTAGAAAAATTATAAATATGCTGTTTTGGTGGTAATTAAAAATTCTTTAAGGGAACAGAGGCTAAAAAAAGAAAAAGAAAAAAGAGACTAAGATTTGGAAAGCCAATTGAGAAAAATTAAGTATTTTTCCTAAAGCCAGGATACACGGGTTAATTTACCTACATCTCCACTAGAGGGCAGACAAGACAAAGCCTACACTGTGCTTGAACTGGAGGCTCCAGAAAACATTAAGAGTGAACACCATTGCTGCTTAAAGACCACTTTCAGTGCCTTCAACCTTGGAAAAAGCCTTTAGCAAGCAGATAAATCTTTCACAGAATAGCTTAAGTGGTATAAAATGTGTCTTAATTGCAAAGTGGACACGTGGAAAAGTTATACTTTGGGAATCTGGCTTGGCTGACAGGTACATGTGCTTATACCTGACAAGCACACCTGGAATGCCGGCAGTAGCACTCATCACTGGCTAATTTACCTCAATCCTCCCCACCCATATCAGGAACACTGTAAACACTACTCATGACATAGCATGATAATATGTATACCATCTGGACCATGATTTCAATCTAGGTACTCATTTTGGTCAGCTGGGGAGGTGCTTGGTCCTAAGGACTTATATCCCCTGTATACAGGTCAAGAAGCAACAGTAAATCGACATGGAACAAGGGACTGGTTCAAACTTGGGAAAGGAGTACGTCAAGGCTGTATATTATCACTCTGATTATTTAACTTATATGTAGAGTACATGTGAAATGCCTGGCTGGATGAAGCACAAGCTGGAATCAAGATTACTGGGAGAAATATCAATAACATCAGATATGCAGATGACACCACCCTTACGGGAGAAAGAGAAGAGGAACTAAAGAGCCTCTTGATGAAGGTGAAAGAGGAAAGCGAAAAAGCTGGTTTAAAACTCAACATTCAAAAAACTAAGATCATGACATCTGGTCCCATCACTTCATGGGAAATAGACGGGGAAACAATGGAAACAGTGACAGACTTTATTTCCTTGGGTTCCAAAATCCCTGTGGAAGATGACTGCAGTCATGAAATTAAAAGACACTTCCTTCTTGGAAGAAAAGCTATGACAAACCTAGATAGCATATTAAAAAGCAGAGACATTACTTTGCCAACAACAGTCCACATAGTCAAAGCTGTGGTTTTCCCAGTAGTCATGTACAGATGTGAGAGTTGGACTATTAAAAAAGCTGAATGCCGAAGAATTTAGCATTGAATTCACCATTGAACTGCGGTGTTGGAGAAGACTTTTGAGAGTCCCTTAGACAGCAAGCAGATCAAACCAGTCAATCCTAAAAGAAATCAGTCCTGAATATTCATTGGAAGGACTGATACTGAAGCTGAAGCCCCAATACTTTGGTCACCTGATGCGAAGAGCCAACTCATTGGAAAAGACCCTGATGCTGTGAAAGACAGAAGGCAGGAGGAGAAGAGGACAACACAGGACGAGATGGTTGGACGGCATCACTGACTCAATGGACATGTATTTGAGCAAGCTCCAGGAGATGGTGAAGCACAGGGATGCCTGGCGTGCTGCAGGGCACAGGGTCACAAAGGGTCGGACATGACAGAGCGACTGAGCAACAACAAAGTAAGAGTAAGGTGACGTCACCAGAGGCTCTTACATGTGCATCTGTCTTGGCAGGCTGAGGAGCTGTCATACAGGGGTGTTGGGAGGAATCCCTAGGTCTCACTACTAGAACACAGCATCAATATTAATACCTAAATAAAAGGACGAAGAATTCCATCACACATTTAGATGCTAAGATAGATCTACAAAGTACTCTGAGCACTTTTCCTGTTTTGCTCTCTTACAAAATGTCATCATTAAAGATGCAAGGACAATTCTGTTTAGTAGGTTGACTTTTTGCCATTAGCTGGAAGTAGTTTTCCTCCACTCCTGATCAATGCTTGCATCACAAACACTTTCTTTCCCCTGGGAAAAAGACAACATTTAGTGTCAGAGATTATGTACTTCAACTGAAGATGAATTTTTGCTATTCTAAAATTAGTATTTCCAATAAGCTAGGCCACCTTATCTCTCGTTGTTGTTGTTCAACTGCTAAGTTGTGTCTAATTCTTTGTGACCCCATGGACTGCGGCATGCCAGGCTCCTCTGTCCTCCACTATCTCCCAGAGTTTGTTCAAAATTCATGTCCGTTGAGTTGGTGATACTATCGAACATCTCATTCTCTGCTTCCTGTCCCCCTTTTGCCTTCACTCTTTCCCACCACCAGGGTCTTTTCCAATGAGTTGGCTCTACGCATTCAGGTAGCCAAAGTATTGGCACTTCAGCATCGGTCCTTCCGATGCTGAATATTTAGGGTTGATTTCCTTTAGGATTGACAGATTTGATAGTATTATTTCTTAGATTTTGCTGTATTCTTCCTTCTGCCTGGAATACACTCCCCTCTTTGCTTGCTTACTTTTTCTACTCATCCCTCCGACTGTAGCTCAGATGTCCCCTTCTCCAGAGATTTTCCTTGATGCCTCTAGACTGAGGCATATTTCAGCAGTACCAATTTTACTTGATAAAAAGTAATATTTTTACAGCAACAGAGCTACAGATACATAAACAAGAACAAAAACTTTAAAGTAAATCATAAGAATTCAAATACATTCCAGCCTTGTATTAAGCTCCGTTAAACTTTATATATCCACACTGCTCAGCTGTTAGAGAAACTTCTCATGGAAAGATCTGAGTGCAGAGGACTGCTGTCTATAAGTTTAAAGTTAAGACTGCAGAATATTGAAAACTAAGAGAGAAGTTAATTGCTGGTGGGGGTGGGGTGGGTATGGTAAGTTAATAAAATACGAAGAGAAGTTCAGATGCTTACGACTACTTGGTCTAACCCTTAAGACTACAAGCATGCTGCTTAACTTTATTTGTCTTCCATATACAAAAGACTGAAAAACAAAAGTTCAGAAAAAGTTGATTCAGCATTTAAACAAATAAACCCAAAGCCTCCAAACTTACCTGAAATGAAACATGGGTACTGAAATGAAGGAAAAAATATGAAGTTATAAACCAGAGTGTGATCTAATTCCTAATATAGTTTAGGCCTAGCTAGTGGTCTTTGCTAACACAGTGAACATCATAAAGAAACCAATTATCAGGTCTTTCACAGTTCAAACACTCCTTGCTTTAGTTTATTAATGGAAATAAACGACAGAGAAAAAAGTGATAACTTAATGCAGAAAAATTTTAATTATACTCAGTCACTATTAACCTTGACAATCCACCAACTAATATATAACAAGACAGCATCTCCCCCACTAATATAACTAAAATTGCATGAATACAAAATAGTGTTTAAGAGAAAAGTAGAACCTTATGATAGGGAAAAATCTATTGAGAGAGAAGCACCCAGTCATCTGAATTTCCCTCTAATTTGTTGAAAATCAGCATATGTTGTCAATTTATAGACTATCTAATCCTCTTCCAACAACACAAGAGAAGACTCTACACATGGACATCACCAGATGGTCGACACCGAAATCAGATTGATTATATTCTTTGCAGCCAAAGATGGAGAAGCTCTATACAGTCTGCAAAAACAAGACTGGGAGCTTGACTGTGGCTCAGATCATGAACTCCTTATTGCCAAATTCAGACTGAAATAGAAGAAGGTGGAGAAAACCACTAGACCATTCAGGTATGACCTAAATAAAACCCCTTATGACTATACAGTGAAAGTGAGAAATAGATTTCAGGGACTAGATGTGATAGAGTGCCCAATGAACTATGCATAGAGGTTCATTACACTGTACAAGGGACAGGAATCAAGACCATCCCCAAGAAAAAGAAACGCAAAAAAGCAAGATGGCTGTCTGAGGAGGCCTTACAAATAGCTGTGAAAAGAAGGGAAGCGAAAAGCAAAGGAGAAAAGGACAGATAATAGCCATTTGAATGCAGAGTTCCAAAGAATAGCAAGGAGAGATAAGAAAGCCTTCCTCAGGGATCAATGAAAAGAAATAGAGGAAAACAATAGAATGGGAAAGACTAGAGATCTCTTCAAGAAAATTAGAGATACTAAGGGAACATTTCATGCAAAGATGAGCTCGATAAACGACAGAAATGGTATGGACCTAACAGAAGCAGAAGATATTAAGAAGAGGTGGCAAGAATACACAGAAGAACTGCACAAAAATGATCTTCATGACCCAGATAATCACAATGGTGTGATTACTCACCTAGAGCCAGACATCCTGGAATGTGAAGTGAAGTGGGCCTTAGGAAACATCACTATGAACAAAGCTAGTAGAGGTGATGGAATTCCAGTTGAGCTATTTCAAATCCTGAAAGATGATGCTATGAAAGTGCTGCACTCAATATGCCAGAAAATTTGGAAAACTCAGCAGTGGCCACAGGACTGGAAAAGGTCAATTTTCATTCCAATCCCAAAGAAAGGCAATGCCAAAGAATGCTCAAACTACTGCACAATTGCACTCATCTCACATGCTAGTAAAGTAATGCTTAAAATTCCCCAAGCCAAGCTTCAGCAATATGTGAACCATGAACTTCTATATGTTCAAGCTGGGTTTAAAAAAGGCAGAGGCCAGAGATCAAATTGCCAACATCTGCTGGATCATCGAAAAAGCAAGAGAGTTCCAGAAAAACACCTATCTCTGCTTTATTGACTATGCCAAAGCCTTTGACTGTGTGGATCACAATAAACTGTGGAAAATTCTGAAAGAGATGGGAATATCAGACCACCTGACCTGCCTCTTGAGAAACCTGTATGCAGGTCAGGAAACAACAGTTAGAATTGGACGTGGAACAACTGACTGGTTCCAAATAGGAAAAGGAGTACGTCAAGGCTGTATATTGTCACCCTGCTTATTTAACTTATATGCAGAGTACATCATGAGAAACACTGGGTTGGAGGAAGCACAAGCTGGAATCAAGATTGCCAGGAGAAATATCAATAACCTTAGATATGCAGATGACACCACCCTTATGGCAGAAAGTGAAGAGGAACTAAAGAACTTCTTGATGAAAGTGAAAGAGGAGAGCGAAAAAGGTGGCTTAAAGCTCAACACTCAGAAAACTAAGATTGTGGCAACCGTTCCCATCACTTCATGGCAGATAGATGGGGAAACAGTGGCTGACGTTATTTTTCTGGGCTCCAAAATCACTGCAGATGGTGACTGCAGCCATGAAATTAAAAGACGCTTACTCCTTGGAAAGAAAGTTATGACCAACCTAGACAGCATATTAAAAAGCAGAGCTATTACTTTGCCAATAAAGGTCTGTCTAGTCAAGGCTATGGTTTTTTCCAGTGGTCATGTATGGATGTGAGAGTTGGACTATAAAGAAAGCTGAGTGCTGAAGAATTGATGCTTTTGAACTGTGGTGTTGGAGACGACTCTTGAGAGTCCCTTGGACTGCAAGGAGATCCAGCCAGTCCATCCTAAAGGAGATCAGTCCTGGGTGTTTATTGGAAGGACTGATGCTGAAGCTGAAACTCCAATACTTTGGCCACCTCATGCGAAGGGCTGACTCATTTGAAAGGACCCTGATGCTGGGAAAGATTGAGTGTGGGAGAATGGGACGATAGAGGATGAGATGGTTGGATGACATCACTGACTTGATGGACATGGGTTTGGGTGAACTCTGGGAGTTGGTGATGGATAGGGAGGCCTGATGTGCTGCGGTTCATGGGGTCGCAAGGAGTCAGACACCACTGAGCGGCTGAACTGAACTGAACCCATCCCAGAAGCTTCTCAGCTACTCCCTCTTCTAACTATCTATTATTTTTCATTAATTACGTCCACATGTCTCCTTGTTTTCTCCTTCAGCCTTATTTTTACTTCTCTAAGGCTCCTTCCTATCTACCATTCCCTTCCATTTTGCACAGACCTCAAGAAGTTCTCTTGTTGGTCTTCTTTTGACTTTTATATCTTGAGATTAACTTTAGAAAATATTCATGCTGTAAATTCTGGGAAAATATTGAAGCATTTCTCCTTGCCACCTTCTCACTAATTAACAGTCTAAGACAGAAGAACTGTTATAACCAACTTTTCAATGCAATTCTTTTCTTCCTCCATCCTTACAAAGTTCAGAATATACCTTATCAGTGATGCTTAAGGTCATTAGACTCTGACAAGTAACTACAGAAAGCCTATAATCATAGCCTATAATAATATGACTACAGATTATTTTGCTAATTATCTACGTTATCTATTAGTAATGTACTCTTTGATCTAGATCAAACTGAATAGAACTGGGGAAGAAAAGGGATAAAAAAGGTAAACAATAAAAGATGAGTATATAGTAGTAGATAGGAAACTCCCTCTCATATTTACAGATTCTAACATAAGTAAGTATGAAAGCATCTATCCTCATTTTCATTAGTTAAATATTTCTTCTTGAGAAACTAGTATGGCCCCATAGGGAGATAGCTATATGTATGTGTGTTCAAAGAACCAATAAAAGGCACCAACAATTCCATAAAAATGCAATTCCTAGAAGCAAAGGTAAATATAAAAAGGCATTCACAGACAATATCCTGGTCAGTAAACAGCTCTGAGCAACACCCGGATATATTTATTACTCGCCCAATTTCCTAAAACCATAAATCTCCTGATAAACAATGCCTTGAACACCCCGTGAAAATAACCAATGTTATTTAAATAACATTTAAATGTTTTAAATGTTGGTAAAATGAAACAGTACACACCGCTATTTTATACAACTTGAACAAAGTCAACTGAAACTATGGGATAAAAATATCAATAGTAGCTATAAAGTGTGCTGTAGATTTTTTTAAAAACTCTCCCTCTCAATCTATTAAAATTAGTTGAAATGGCAAACAAAATGTTTTCATGCTATGTTTTCAGTTAGATAAAGGAAGCAACCAATCATATAAGCATAAGTAAAACTGCAACTACCAATAGTTGGGAAATAAAATAGTAGCACTTGTTTTTACCACACTGACAGCCTGCCCCAGGTCCCAGCAATTATGTAAAAAATCCTAACTCCCTTCTAGAAGTTATTCCTCAGTTCTTCCTTTCATTCCTCTTCATTGGTTTACTGAATAAAACAAACTTAAACAAAACATCTCTCCTGATTTTTCTGTATGAGGCTGCCCTGGAGACTACCTCAATCAGAGGTCATCAATGTAGACTTTTAGGTTTTTTAAAATTTATTTATTTATTTATTTTTTAAAAAATTTTCTTTACTTTATTGTGTTGGTTTTGCCATACAATGACATGAAACTGCCATGGGTTTACATATGCTCCCCCTCCAGAACCCCCCTCCCTCCTCCCTCCCGATTCCCCTCCCCTGGGACCTCTCGGTGCACCAACCCTGAGCATCAACCCTGGGCTGGCGATTGATTTCACATATGATAATTAACATGTTTCAATGCCATTCTCCCATATCATTCCACCCCTGCCCTCTTCCACAGAGTCCACGAGTCTGTTCTATACATCTGCGTTCCTTTTGCTGTCTCGCATGCAGGGTTCTCGTTACCATCTTTCTAAATTTCATATATATGAGTTAGTATACTGTATTGTTGTTTTTCCTTCTGGCTTACTTCACTCTGGATAATAGGCTCCAGTTTCGTCCACCTGAGTAGAACTGATTAAAATGAATTTTTTTTAAAGCTGAGTAATATTCCATTGGGTATATGTACCACAGCTTTCTTATCCATTCGTCAGTTGATGGGCATCTAAGTTGTTTCCATGTCCTGGCTATTGTAAACAATGCGGCGATGAACATTGGGGTACACGTGTCTCTTTCAATTCTGGTTTCCTCGGTGTGTATGCCCAGCAGTGGGATTGCTGGGTCATATGGCAGACTTTTAGGTTTTAAATTACAAGGAAGCTTATTAGAAAACTGGGCTTCCCAGGTGGCGCTAGTGGCAAAGAATCTGCCTTGCCAATACAAGACACACCAGAGATGAGGGCTGGATCTCTGGGTTGTGAAGATTCCCTCGAGAAGGAAATGGCAACCCTACTATTCTTGCCTGGAGAATCCCATGGTCAGGGAAGCCTGAAGGGCTACAGTCCACGGGTCCACAGAGTTGGCATGACTGAACGACTGAACACTGATTAGAAAACTAGCAAGAAAGATAAAAAAAAAAAAAAAAAGAAAAGATTCCAATTCTTTATGAAATTCAGATTAGATTAAACTCAGCCCCTTGCCATCTCTCTCTTCCCAGGGGTCCTTGGACTGTGCAGTAATTTTTGCCTCTGTTACTCAGGGAAACCACCAGCAATGGGAACTCCGGCACTTTCATTTTTCTCTTCTCCTGTACCATTTACAAGCATCTGTAAGAGTCCATTCAGAACTCCAACCCATATCAAATTATTCTTAGCACCATGTCCCACGGAAATGCCTCAGTCAAAAAACATACTAAGCTTTGACTTTCTTTCAAGAACATATTATGGTTCTTGCCTATTAAGGAGGAAAAAAATCACAAAAAAATCCTAAAGTCTCTGATCCCCCTCAACTGGATATGAGCTCTCCTTTCCAAAAGGAGAGCTTTTGTTCTTTCTTCTATTTATCTTCTTCCTTGAATTATAATTACATGTAATTATATCTTATTCTGATTTATTGAGAGTAAAGTACCTAGTAGATACTCTATATTTATTGAATGAGTGAGTCATCAGAACAAATAAACTATGAAAAAAATGTTTCTAGGCAAGGAAAAGAAAAGTGAGTAAAATGTTCTTCAAAGTAATGAAAAACCATGGAGGGGGAATATTGTGTCCACTATATAGAAAAAAGGACTTAAACAAAAACTAACCAAACAAGTCAATAACAATCAAGAGAATATCTAAATGTATTATACCTAATTAGCGTTAGAATTCATGGTGATAAGAGACTGGAAACAAGCACTAAATAATAAGCTGGGTCAAATCTGCAGCTAAGGGCAAAGGGCACACTTAATACAGTCACAGAACCAGAAGCACCAAGGCCCTCTTCAAAAATGCTGCTACCTCCTTGGTCGCTAACCTACCCCTGCAGCATCTCCAGTGATACGTGTGACCCAACAACTCAGTCCCCTGAGACTGACAGTTACCACAAAGTGTTGCACTAGCACTACTTACAATAGCTAGGACATGGAAGCAACCTATGACGCCCACTGACAGATGAATGGATAAGGAAGTTGTGGTACATATACACAATGGAATATTAGCTATAAAAAGGAACACATTTGAGACAGTTCTAATGAGGTGAATGAACCTGGAACCTATTATAAAGAGTGAAGAAAGTCAGAAAGAAAAAGACAAATATTGTATATTAATGCATATATGTGGAATCTAGAAAGATGGTACTGATGATCTACATGTAAGGCAGCAAAGGAGACAAAGATCTAAAGAACAGACTTTTGGACACAGTAGGAGGAGGAGAGAGTGGGATGATTTGAGAGAATAGCATTGAAACATATATATTTCAATGTTATATACAGACAGCCAGTGGAAGTTTGATGTATGATAATGCAGGAGAGGTGGGGTGCGGAGGGAGGTGGGAGGTGGGTTCAGGAGAGGACACATGTATGCCTATGGCCAATTCATGTTGATGTATGGCAGAGGCCATCATAATACTGTAAAGTAATTATCCTCCAGTTAATATAATACCTTTTTAAAAGAGTGTTGCACTTCTTCAATCTTATTAAATTAAACAAGGGGTATATATTACTGTATATGAAAAGCTTTTGTTAAAGTGATGTCATATAATCACTGAATAAAAAGTTCATATAAGCCAGGTACTTTTTTACTTCCCTCTCTGATTCTGGTTTCTTCCAATCCTCATTCCCATAAAAGCATATTTAATGCACAATATACAGCTTCTGGCTTTGAGAAAATCAACCTGGTTCCAATTCCACCTAATGATCACAGTGGGATCTAGATTGGCCATACCAATAAAATGGGCTAATCTTGACTACCTAATCACATCTGCAAAATGACTGCAACCCTATTGTGCTGTTGTGCTGGTAGTAATAGTACGCTGTAATTTCTGCTTATGAAATCAAACAGTTTGAGACATTAGTGAGCCCGCTCTTTCCCCCCTAAGTGGCAATTTCAATAAGGTTCCCTCAGAAACTCTTAAAAAGTGTCATGGTATCATTGTGAAAAAATTAAATACTTCAGTTCTATTCCACTGAAAACTAAAATGGAAAATGTTTTCTAGACAGATGAAACACAGATTATAAATAATAACATCTATGCATCATACAAAAATAAACTGACTTGGTGGGGAGGTGAAATTGCTTTAATCAAACAGACATGGCTTCAAGACATTTCATGTAATATATTAAAATAAACAATGGTTTAAATTTTTAAAAGGGACATTAGGAATGTTGCATTTTGAACACATACGATTACAAAATCACAGAAGAGTATCAACAACAGTCAGCTGAAGAAAACAGCTCTTCCTCTGTGTCTCTCATGTATATGAAAAACTGCCCCAGTGGTCTCCCCAAACGTGACCCTATACCCTGTCTTCTCATCTGAACTTCACAAATGCTCACTCTTAAGCCAACCTCTGGCCGGGGAAGGATGGTACCCTCTGATTGGCTGCTACATGAAACAACAAACAAACCTTTATTTTCAACAACAAATGACCTTTATTTTTCTATTTAAGCCAGTTTCTGTTGTTCTCAACCAACATTCCTGACAAATATATTATGAACTACATTTTCCCATGTGGACCATCAAGGAGAGTTAAGAGAACGAAAAATTTTTTATTTCCATTTTAAAGGTAGAAAAATTAAAGCATCAACAGATGAAAACGATAGATCACTACTAGGCTTTGCCCATGAGAATTTGTTGTCTCTCACATAAGCTGGGGAGTCCAGCACAGATATTGAAGACTGTAATAACTTACACACACATACATATGCAGCTGCAAATCAGACTGTTCGATCTGTCCTTAAACCATTTCTTCCTACCTGTCTTGTTTCTCTGTTTTCAGATACCAAGGCCTAGTTACAGAGATTCCATCCTTGTCCTGGCCACATAAGAGAAATTGTCATGGGTAAGGCTAGAGTGTTTACATAGTGTCTGAGTTTTAAATACCTATCATTATAGACTTTGTCCTGCCACATAATAAGAAACAAGGCAACTATAATTTGGTCAGAGGTCACAGTCCTAAAAGCAGATTTTAGTTTCTGTAGGGTAAACCAGGAAATGCCTTCCCGGATGGCTCAGTGGTAAAAAAAAATTCGCCTGCCAATGCAGAAGACGCAGGTCCGATCCCTGGGAAGATCCCCTGGAGAAGCAAATGGCAACCCACTCCAGTATTCATGTCTGGAAAATCCCATGGACAGAAAAGCCTGGAAGGCTACAGGTCACAAAATCAGATAAGACTTAGCGACTAAACAACAACAACAAAACCAGAAACACTGTTGTTTACTTTTAGCCTTGTAGCTTAATGCTTAACTAACAGTAACTATGTATACTAAATAGTTTAATAATCTCATTCTGTGGACATTAGTGTTTTTAGATAGCATACTAAAAGGTCTTTTCACCTGAATTATTTACATTTTTAAAGCTGTGCCAGGTCTTAGTTGCAGCATGCGGGATCTAGTTCCCCAACCAGGGACCAAACTCTGGCCCCCTGCATTAGGAATGCAGAGTCTTAGCCACTGGACCACCAGGGAAGTCCCAGAAAATTTTAATACAGAAAAATATATTCCAAACAAGTATCAAGTTAGATGGGTTATAATAACATACAGCATCAAAATCTCAGTGACTTAAAACGGTGAGTTTCTCATTTGTGCTACATGTTCATCTCAGGTTGGTGGAGATTTTTGCTCCATGTTACCCACTCTTATCTAGGATATAACTAGTCATTACGGCAAGGAGAACTGAATATAATGAGTTATGCATCAGCTCTTAAAGGCTTCCATCTAGAAGAGACAAGAGTCATACATTTCATTTGCCAAAGCAGTCACGTGACCATGCCCAACTTTCAAGAAAGTATAATCCTACCATCATCCAGAAATATTGGCAAACACAAATGATTACCATAATAATACATAAGGATACCTTATTACACAAGAAGCAATGTGATTTAAGGAAAACAAAAAAGCTAGTGGTTCATTTAACTGGTAAATCCAAGAGGAATTAAAAAAATGCAATGATGTTATTAGGTCTCTACTCTCCCTCTCTCGTTGGGCTCTGCCTGCTTCCTCTTCTTAGGCAGACTATGACTATGTGGTAGTAAGATGACCACCAACCACACCAAGCATATATCATTCACTTAAGCAGAGAGTCCAGAAAACAGAACTTAAACTTTTACCCCCAGCATCCATATCTCTCTCAACATGACTCTAATTGACCCTGTGTGGACCAATCATGGTATCCAGGGAAAACGGGTACTTTGAGCAGTCTGACCTGGGTGTATGGGCATATGAGCATCCCAGTGGTAGAAAAGCAGGGCCAAGTGATCATCAGCCCCATCAGAATGACATGGAGAAGAGCATGTAAGCTCCCAGAAGGAAAGCAGACCATATCAAAAACGTAGCAGCTATATACATAGAGGATTCTGTCATTTCATTTCCTCCATCATTCCCCTCAACTCTGATGATGTGTGAGATTAAATTCTATAAACATAAACTCACATGGTCTTGGCTTACTTACTACAAATTGTTGCTGATGTTAAGCCAGGTCAGCTGTAAGAACACACTAGGGAACATAAACAGGAAAATCCTGGGAAAAATTTCTTTATTTTGCATAAAGTTCTTCTGAGTACAAATCTAAATAGTTAACAAGAAAATTTCATCGTACAGAACCAATGCAAGGGATGATTTCTAAGTATCATTCATGACAACTTGATCACTATGCTTATGTGAAAGAGGATCAAAGAGTAACTTCGCAAGGTGAGAGATAACACGCAGTCATGCTAGATTTGAACCCGGCTCTGCCCTTGGCAAAGTTCCTTTTCCTACAGTCAACACATAAAATAAACTTTACTTTCCCACATAGTCATTCTTCTAAAATTTTTGTAAACAAATTTCTACAGGAATTAAACGTTCAGTCCCCAGGAAGTTCCAGGTAACACACGCTGTGGTGTGCTACCTTCCTCAATACAGCTTTTTAAAGCTGGACAGGAAAACACAAAGCAATGAAAGAAAAACAAAAACATAATGAATGAGTACATTAAAAAACCAACAGCTATAGAATCTATATGTGAACATTTTTTAGATAACCACACCACATTAGGTTTTAATAGTAACACCACATAACACATTCGTTAATCATTTTAAAGAAGGTAGTTACAAATGGTAGAACCTCTGTTTATTTTCCTGCAACAGCTAGGGAAAGCCCTATTTTTGGTCAACTCCTTCCTCACCCAGTACTTTCTCTGCTGCCAGAACAATTTAGCTAATACTTTTGGGTCTTCCCTTAAAGCACAGAGAGACAGAAAAAGCAGCTATGCAAGGGGAGACATCATGTTAGACAAGAGAAAGAACAAGACACAAAGCTCACTTTTATTTTAAAAATGAATTATCCACCATCTGTGAACCATTTCACCACAGGAAGTCTCTGACAAATTCAGTAAGTAAACTTGATCGCAGGGAATTCTCATTGACTACATAAGAAACTTTTAATTTTTCCCTCTGTAGCATTTGGCAGCAAAACTCCCTTTAAAACTCTGCCTTCCTATGTTCTCAAGATAGAAGACAAATTTAAACACAAAAAGATTTTTTAGGCAGACTCTGAATCCACTGCAAACTTTTAGAATAGATTCCCACCTACCCAAACTTCCCAGGGCTCTTAAAAAATGGCATGCTTTAGCCCTTCTGCCTAGTTTCACAAAATAAGTCGAAGGCAGAAATGTATAATTTTAGAGAACGGGCAATGATAACAAAAGTCAGGCAATGAGAATTTCTATAATCACATGATGTGGCAAACTTTAAAGCGGAAGAGAAAACACATTTTCTGGGCACTGATTTCTTAGAAAACATTAAATTGGAAGCTCCCAGTTTCCAGGCCTAGAATTATATCTCACTGAATGAAGAAATCAGTGGCATTTAAACCTTTTGTGAAGCTGGAGCAATCTATTTTGGAAAAGCAGTTTTAGAGGAGACATTATTAACATTTCAAATACTGTCAACAATTAACCTTGATCAACCTGAAGCTCTGCTCAGCTATATAATTACACACATTAGTTACCTAGTATTATGGGAAACAAAGAGATAACAGGAGTTTCCAAGCAACAACTATTTGATTTCCTCCAAGTGTTAGAAACCTTTCAAGAGCCAGCTTCAAAGCAAAACCATAGCTAGGGTTAAAACAAGCTACCAGTCCTCAGCTTTCATTTCCATCTCCAAGCGACATTTGTGAAATTAAACGTGAGGCGTGATGTCTATCAGTTGACTAGGCTAGACAACTACAGCCCAGCAGTGATGGCTAGACAAGCCCACTTGTGATTGTTGGATGGAAACCTACTCCATGGACCATCAGAACAGGTGGTTCTCAGAGCAGCAGTTAAACCCTTCATGAGATTATTAGACTACAACAGTGGCTAACATTTAATAGAGGTTTACAGTGTTCCCAACCTTAACCTAAGTGTTTCACAGACATTATCTCATTCAATCTTCAAAATTACCCCCGGAGGCAGAAATACTATTTATTATCTCCATTCTCTGGATGAAGAAATTGAGACTCAGAGAAGGAAAGAAACTTACCCAGGGTTACACACTCTTCACCACCACACCGTACTGCCTTTCTATCAACATCCCTCTTAAGAGTGTGCATGCCTGTTCAGTCTTTAAGTTGTGTCCAACTCTTTGAGACTCCATGAACTGCAGCCTGCCAGGCTCCCCTGTCCATAGGATTCTCCAGGCAAGAACACTGGAGTGGGTTGCCATTTCCTCCTCCAGGGAGGTCTTCCCAATCCAGGGATCAAACCCACATTTCCTGCATCTCCTGCGTTAGCAGGCAGATTCTTTACCACTGTGCCATCTGGGAAACCTTCTTATTAAGAGCACTGTTGCCCAATGAATGAGTTAACCAAATCAAATCATACACACACACACACACACACACACACACACACACACACACACAACAATGCCCCAACTGTCTATGGTTAAAATCAATCAATCAATCAATTGGAAGTCCATTCTTCATAGTAAAGCCAGGCAGACCTAATGGTACCCTATTCATGCCCCCAGCTGAAAACTCTTCAATGTTTTTTCCTGTCTGAGTAATAAAGACTAAGATCCTTAATTTAGTTTACAAAGCTCTGCATCATCTTGCCTGTGCTGACCTCGCCAGCATCATTTTGTATTATTTCCTCCCTATTTTCTACATTCTAACCTCACTGACCTTTTTTTGATTTCATGAATATTTCCTGATCTCGAAGTATTTTCTTCCCCATTCTCTCCAGCCAACATTTCCCTGGTTGACTCTGACTCATCCTTCAGAGCACAATTCAATACACCAGTTCTCCAAGGAAGCCCTCCCTTGACCACTAACCTTAAGCAGGTCAGTCTCATCTGGCCATGTTCTCACAAGATGGTATGCTTTCCTCTTTTCAGAATCTATCACAATCAAAATTTATAAAGTCACTGAATAATTAGCTGTTTAATCAACTTTCTCTAGGAGAATGTAAATTTCCAAGGGAGGAACCATGTTTGTCATAAGTACACTATATCCCCAGCAACCAGCACGGTGTCTTAGCACATCAGATGTACTCTGTACATATTTGTTAAAATAAGTGAAAGGTAACCATACACACAGGCTAAGTTGGTAAAGAATCTGCCTGCAATGCAGGAGACCTGGGTTCAGTCCGTGGGTTGGGAAGATCCCCTGGAGAAGGGAATGACTACCCACTCTAGTATTCTTGCCTGGAAAATTCCATGGGCAGCTGCAGATGATGACTGCAGCCATGAAATTAAAAGATGCTTGCTCTTTGGAAGAAAAGCTATGACAAACCTAGACAGCATATTAAAAAGCAGAGACATCACTTTGAAAACAAAGTTCCATCTAGTCAAAGCTATCAGAGAAGGCAATGGCACCCCACTCCAGTACTCTTGCCTAGATAATCCCAGGGACAGGGGAGCCTGGTGGGTTGTCATCTATGGGGTCGCACAGAGTTGGACACGACTGAAGCGACTTAGCAGCAGCAGCAGCAGTCAAAGCTATGGTTTGTCCAGTAGTCGTGTATGGATGTGAGAGAGTTGGACCATAAGAAAGCTGAGTGCCAAAGAATTGATGCTTCTGAACTGTCTTGTTGGAGAAGACTCTTGAGAGTCCCTTGGACTGCAAGAATTTCCCAAAGGAAATCAGTCTTGAATATTCATTGGAAGGACTGATGCTGAAGCTGAAGCTTCAATACTGTGGCCACCTGATGTGAAGAACTGACTCCTTGGAAAAGATCCTGATGCTGGGAAAGATTGAGGGCAGAAGAGAAGGGAATGACAAAGGATGAGATGGTTGGATGGCATCACCAACTCAATGGATATGAGCCTGAGCAAGCCCTGGGAGTTGGTGATGGACAGGGAAGCCTGCCTTGCTGCAGTCTATGAGGTCGCAAAGAATCCAACACAACTGAACTGAACTAAAGCATATACACAAAACATATAGAAACTAAGGTCATGCCCTTTTTTTTTTGACACTTTGGTATAAACTTTATTTTATGCTGATATTTTAGATTCAAAAGATGCAGAAAAAATTTTCTTCCCTTATCTGACTAAAAGCAGCAGCATCTGGGAGATAAGGCTGCCATTAATTCCTCTTCAGAGCATATCTACTCCCAGAAGGCAGCATGCGAACAAAACCTACCCCAGATCCCTTCTTCAGGGGAGCTTTAAGGCCCTTAAGAGACAGAAAAATTACTCAAACTTGTTCAAACAAATATTATCACAAACTTTCTTAACTCCTGTTTATTCTCCTGTAAACCCATTATCTTTTCACTTGTTTTTCCTTGTTTAAGTATTTTTCTCACTCAGTTCCTTAAACTATTGAGATGGTATATAACCTCCAAACTTTAACTACCTTTTGAGTTATTCATCATTGACTTTCACCTGCATGTGTGTGCATTCAGTTCACAGTCAGTTGTGTCTAACTCTTTGCAACCCCATGGACTGCAGCATGCCAGGATTTCCTGTCCATCACCAACTCCTAGAACTTGCTCAAACTCATGTACATCAAGTTGGTGATGCCATCCAACCATCTCATCCTCTGTTGTCCCTTTCTCCTCTTGCCTTCAATCTTTCCCAGCATCACGTTTTTTTTCCAAGGAGTCAGTTCTTCACATCAGGTGGCCAAAGTATTGGAACTTCAGCTTCAGCATCAGTCCTTTCAGTGAATATTCAGTCTTGATTTCCTTTAGGATTGACTGGTTTGATCTCCTTGCAGTCCAAGGGACTCTTAAGAGTCTTCTCAAACACCACAGCTCAAAATCATTGCTTCTTCGGAGCTCAGCTTTCTTTATAGACCAACTCTTACATCCAATACATGACTACTGGAAAAACCATAGCTTTGATTAGACAGACCTCTGTCAGCAAAGTAATGTCTCTGTTTTTTAATATGCTGTCTAAGTTGGTCATAGCATTTCTTCCAAGGAGCAATTGTCTTTTTAATTTCATGGCTGCAGTCACCATCTGCAGTGATTTTGGAGCCCTCAAAAATAAAGTCTGTCACTGTTTCCATTGTTTCCTCATCTATTTGCCATAAAGTGATGGGACTGGATGCCATGATCTTCATTTTTTGAAAGCTGAGTTTTAAGCCAACTTTTTCACTGTTCTCTTTCACTTTCATCAAGAGACTCTTTAATTCTTCTTTGCTTTCTGCCATAAGGGTGGTCTCATCTGCATATCTGAGGTTATTGATATTTCTCCTGGCAGTCTTGATTCCAACTTGTGCTTCATCCACCCCAGCATTTCACATGATGTACTCTGCATATAAGTTAAATAAGCAGGGTGACAATATACAGCCTTGATGTACTCCTTTCCCAATTTGGAACCAGTCTGTTGTTCCATGTCCAGTTCTAATGTTGCTTCTTGACCTGCATACAGATTTCTCAGGAGGCCCATAAGGTGGTCTGGTATTCTGATCTCTTGAAGAATTTTCCACTGTTGTGATCCACACAGTCAAAGGCTTTGGCGTAATCGATAAAGTAAAAGTAGATGTTTTTCTGGAACTCTCTTGCCTTTTTGATGATCCAATGGATGTTGGAGATTTGATCTTTGGTTCCTCTGTAAGGTCATGCCCTTAAGGCTTAGGGATCACTCATGGAAGTGTAATTACAGCAAGTGAAGGAAATACGAAGGCCAGTTCTGCACTACTTTTGGTGGTTTAAATAGTGCAGAATAGTTCAAGATAGAGGCTCAGTACCAGATCAGTGGAAACCAAGAATCGGGTGATAGGTGAAACAGGTGAAGAGGATTAAAAGGTACAAACTACCAGTTATAAAATAAGTAAGTCATGGGGATATAGTATACAGTACAGGGAATGGTCCATGTTATAGTAACTTTGGATAGTGCAGAATGTATAAAAATACTGACTCGCTATGTTATACATCTGAAGTTAATATTCAAAGTCAACTATACCTCAATAAACTTTTTAATTTTAAAAAAGGACAATATGATAAAGAGTAATAAATATCTACCTTATATCTGCTTCCCAGCCAAGTTCTTCCCCCTAAAAGCAACTGCTGTTTTCTTTTTTTTTATATTACCATATACAATCTAAGCATATTTAAGAATCTAAATATATTCTTTTCTCACTGCTCTTATGGTTTTGAGTTTTTTGTTTGTTTTACACAAATGATATATACACTGCTTTGTGTCTTAGTGGTATCTTTTCACAATAGATAATTTCACATTGGTTCATATGGAAACCCCATGATGGACATTTAGGACATTTCTAATTTTTTGCTATTATAAATGATGTTGCAATGAAGAGCTGTGAATATCAATTTTTATATATAGGAATATTTATGGAGGATATGCTAGGGGCATTCAGAATATCGATCAGTTCAGTTCAGTCACTCAGTCATGTCTGACTCTTTGCGACCCCATGAACTGCAGCACAGCAGGCCTCCCTGTCTATCATCAACTCCCAGAGTCCACCCAAACCCATGTCCATTGAGTCAGTGATGCCATCCAACCATCTCATCCTCTGTTGTCCCCTTCTCCTGCCCTCAATCTTTACCAGCATCAGGGTCTTTTCAAATGAGTCAGCTCTTCACATCAGGTGGCCAAAGTATTGGAGTTTTGATAGATATTTCTAAATTGTCCTCATTGGTGGCAATTCTAATTTACACCCTACCAACAATAAATAGCAATGCTGCTTCCCCTGTGATTCTGCCAACACAATGCAATTATCAAAATTTCTTGACCTTTGCCAATCTGAGAGGTAAAAAATGGTATTGGTTATGAAGACTATTGAATATCTTTACATATGTTGAAGAGCCATTGGTATATCCTTTTTTGTGAAAGTCTGTTAATTACTTTTGCACACTGTTTTGTTTTTGGTCTTTTAAAAATTATAAAACAAATATGTATTATGGAAATTAGACCTTTGTCATGTGTTGAAAATCTTTCTCCCAATGTGCTGTTTGTTTACAGGGTCCTTTAATGTAGAAGTTTTGACTTCTTATATTTGAATTTATCAATGTTTCTTTTATGGTTTCTGAGTTTTGTGTCATATTTTTTAAAAAGTCTGTCCTGCTCCAAGATTATGAAAAAAGTTTCTCCTGTATGTTCTAACTTGTAATATCAAATTTTTTTACATTTAATTCTTTGTTGTGCTGTGCTGTGCTTTGTCACTCAGTCGTGGCTCCTCTGGTCCACGGGGATTCTCCAGGCAAGAATACTGGAGGAGGTTGCCATGCCCTCCTCCAGGAGCTCTTCCCAACCTAGGGATTGAACCCAGGCCTCCTGCATTGCAGGCAGATTCTCTACCATCTGAGCCCTTTAATTCTCTGATCTGTCTGTAATTTATTTTGTCATAAGAGTGAGGTAAAGATGCAACTTAATTTTTCCATTTATTTACTTTTTCACTTAACATTTCAAATACAATTTCTCACAAAATTAGTTTTCATGTTTTTCATTTTAATGGCTCCATTGAATTAATATTACCATAGTTTACTTAACCATCCCCTCTCTCCTACTAAACATATTCATTACTATGTTAGTACATATACTTTTCATTTTAAATAATCTCTTCAGAGGAAATTTTTAAGAATTAGATTTCTGGGTCAAAGAGTTTGAGCATTATTAATAACTAAACTGTCAGAATGCCAGGATCTAATCAATTTATAACCTTTACCAATACAATCAAGTAAGATGTATACCTGAATATCAAGCACAAATCTTTTCCAAACAGAAAATTACACTAGGCACTATTTACATCTAAATAGTTAGGCTCATAATCCACAATCTAAAAACTTGCATCACACTTCTACAGGAACTGATCAGCCGAAGAATTGTTATTTCCTGCGAGAAAAAAAGAGTAAGTGAACAAATTCTTTTGGAGCAAAGGGCAATGCCGAGGCCTCTGCTGGAAAATTCTAAGACAGTAACTTGGCAAATCAAGCATTACAGCAGAGTGAGAAGAAGACTGCAGCATTTAAATTCAAGACTGTATTTCAAGACTGTTTCCCTCTGTCCTTTCCCTCCCCAGGAATGGTTTCCCTTCCTCCTACATTCTTTCCAAGCACCTTGAGATTCTAGGCACCATTTAACACTTCTTAGCATCTTCCACAAGCAGTCTTCTGCTTGGTTCCTTATATCAGGGCCTTCAAATTAAGGTCAAGTAAGGCCAGGAAATAAGATGTTGATTTCAAGTGGAACATCTACCCGGCCCATGCATGCCAAGAGGGCACTTCCTCATGCAAATATATCTAGTGTGTTTACAAGTAGAGATGCTCTGCTTCTTTGTCTCTCTCTGTCATTTGCTGAAATTCACATACTCCTTGCCACCTTTGTTGCTCCCCCTTCTCTATGCTGCCTCCTAGGGCTCTTTTTAAAGAAGAGCCTCCTCATTTTAGGAGGCAAACTTTTTCTGAAAAAATTAGCTTACTTTTGTAATTTCTTCCTTTAGGATGCCCCTTCTGGAAACTTGGTAAAGTGCCATGGCATAAATGCCAGTCAGACCAGAGAGGAGAGTCATAAACCTGGCATAGGTTTCGAGTACATGTCTGACAGGCAGCAGACATGGTAAGTAGAGCTTTCAGAATCAGACTTGAAATCTACTACTTACTAGATATGACACTAAGAAAACTTTGTAACTATTTTGAACTAAAATATCACCATGTTAGGCCTTTCTTGATTATCTAAATCACAATTCTGCCTCATTATTCTTTATTCTATTTCCCCATTTGTATTCTTCACGGCACAATCACATTTTGAAACTGAATTCTTATTTGATTTTTATTATGTGTCTTCCCCAATGGACTGTAAGTTCCATAAGTGTAGGGTATGACTTGTTCATCACTGGATACTCATTTCTCAGCATGGTGACTGCCACAGAGTACACTCAATTAAGAGTAGAATAAATGAGCTCAGTTTTCTTATCTCAAAACAGGGATAAATAACTACTCATATCAGTGATGTAGTATGAGAGAATACACGTAAAAACATTTAGGACAGAGTAAGGCACATGGTTAGTGCTCAACAAATGTTAGCCATTATTTCAGTTACAGATGTCAGAAGTCATGGCCTTTGTAACTTAACTTTCTTAATTGTAAAGTGAAAGGAAGAATTACTACAACTCTCCTACCGTCAAAGCACACTGTGAGATTACAAAAACATAAACAAAAGACAATATAGAGGATCATGTCATCAGCAAACAGAGAGAGTTTTACTTCTTCTTTCCCAATCTGTATTCCTTTGATTTCTTTATCTGCTCTGATTGCTGTGGCCAAAACTTCCAAAACTATGTTGAATAGTAGTGGTGAGAGTGGGCACCCTTGTCTTGTCCCTGATTTCAGGGGGAATGCTTCCAGTTTTTCACCATTGAGGATAATGTTTGCTGTGGGTTTGTCATATATAGCTTTTATTATGTTGAGGCATGTTCCTTCTATTCCTGCTTTTTGGAGGGTTTTTATCATAAATGGATGTTGAATTTTGTCAAAGGCTTTCTCTGCATCTATTGAGATAATCATGTGATTTTTATTTTTTAATTTGTTAATGTGGTGTATTACATTGATCGATTTACGAATATTGAAGAATCCTTGCATCCCTGGGATAAAGCCTACTTGATCATGATGTATGATCTTTTTGATGTGTTGTTGGATTCTAATTACTAGAGCTAATCAGTGAATATAGCGAAGTTTCAGGATACAAAATCAACACACAGAAATCCCTGGCATTCCTATACACTAACAGTGAGAAATCAGAAAGAGAAATTAAGGAAACAATCCCATTCACCATCGAAACAAAAAGAATAAAATACTTAGGAGTATTTCTACCTAAAGAATCAAAAGACTTGTATATAGAAAACTATAGAACACTGATGAAAGAAATCAAGGAGGACACAAACAGATGGAGAAATGTACCGTGCTCATGGATTGGAAGAATCAATATAGTGAAAATGAGTATACTACCTAAAGCAATCTATAGATTCAATGCAATTCCTATCAAGCTACCAGAGGTCTTCTTCAAAGAATTAGAACAAATAATTTCTCAATTTGTATGGAAATACAAAAAAACCTCGTATAGCCAAAGCAATCTTGAGAAAGAAGAATGGAACTGGCGGAATCAACCTACCTGACTTTAGGCTATACTACAAATCCACAGTCATTAAGACAGTATGGTACTGGCACAAAGACAGAAACATAGATCAATGGAACAGAATAGAAAGCCCAGAGATAAATCCACACATCTATGGACACCTTATCTTTGACAAAGGAGGCAAGAATATACAATGGAGAAAAGACAACCTCTTTAACAAGTGGTGCTGGGAAAACTGGACAGCCACTTGTAAAAGAATGAAACTAGATCACTTTCTAACACCATACACAAAGATAAACTCAAAATGGATTAAAGATCTAAGCATAAGACCAGAAACTATAAAACTCCTAGAGGATAACATAGGCAAAACACTCTCTGCTATAATCCAAAGCGGGATACTCCATGACCCACCTCCCAGAATATTGGAAATAAAAACACGAATAAACAAATGGGACCTAATTAAAATTAAAAGCTTTTGCACAACAAAGGAAACTATAAGCAAGGTGAAAAGACAGCCTTCAGAATGGGAGAAAATAATAGCCAATGAAGCAACAAACAATTAATCTCAAAAATTTACAAACAACTCCTGCAGCTCCATTCTAGAAAAATAAACAACCCAATTAAAAAGTGGGCCAAAGAACTTAACAGACATTTCTCCAAGGAAGATATAAAAATGGCTAACAAACACATGAAAAGATGCTCAACATCACTCATTATCAGAGAAATGCAAATCAAAACTACAATGAGGTACCACTTTACACCAGTCAGAATGGCTGCCATCCAAAAGTCTACAAGCAATAAATGCTGGAGAGGATGTGGAGAAAAGGGAACCCTCTTACACTGTTGGTGGGAATGCAAACTAGTACAGCCACTATGGAAAACAGTGTGGAGGTTCCTTAAAAAGCTGCAAATAGACCTGCCATATGACCCGGCAATCCCACTGCTGGGCATATACACCGAGGAAACCAGAATTGAAAGAGCCACGTGCACCCCAATGTTCATCGCTGCATTGTTTACAATAGCCAGGACATGGAAGCAACCTAGATGCCCATCAACTGACGAATGGATAAGAAAGCTGTGGTATATATACACAATGGAATATTACTCAGCATTAAAAAAAAATTCATTTGAAGCAATTCTACTCAGATGGACGAAACTGGAGCCCATTATCCAGAGTGAAGTAAGCCAGAAGCAAAAACAACAATACAGTATATTAACACATATATATGGAATTTAGAAAGACAGTAATGAGAACCCAACATGGGAGACAACAAAAGGAACGCAGATGTATAGAATAGACTTGTGGACTTTGTGGATGAGGGTAAGGGTGGGATGAGATGGGAGAAGGGCATTGAAGCATGTTAATTGTCATGTGTCTAATCAATCGCCAGCCCAGGATTGATGCTCGGGACTGGTGCAGCGAGATTTCCCGGGGGGGAGGGAGGAGGGAGGGGGGACCCGGAGGGGAAGCATATGTAAACCCATGGTGATATCATAACAATGTATGGCTAAAACAATAATTAAAAAAAATAAATAAATAAAAAATAAAATAAAAAGAAAAAAAAAATAAAATAAAACACAGTTGAAGCCAAGAAAATTGGGGAGGGAAGCTGGGGAGGAAGCTGGGATATCTCATTGACCTATGACATATCAAGATTTGTTTATTTCAGCTTAAACCTTGTGATAAGTTTAAACCTTGGTGTATATAGAGAAAAATAGATTGATGGGGTTTAATAAAAAAAAAAAAAAACATAAACAAAAGACATTAAGAGGAACTCAGAAGACAAGATCCACTGAGGCTAAGCATTTGTTAAGTTTACAACTCTCCCATGACATTTTAATCAGAGCCATTACTGCTCTCTCCAAGGTTAACAGTTCTTGCCTAATAGCTCTGAAATCAGGATTTCACCCCCAGCACAGAGAAAACAGACTGGGAGAGCAAACTAAGCTGAGGAGGACTGCTTGAGCGTAACAGTGGCAGTACTCTAGAAATTCATAGAAAGAATGGAAAATCAATTTGGCTACAGAATACCCTGGTAATATATCCACTTTCTGGTGATAAATACTATCTTACTTCCTAAAACACAAAACTTCGTTGTTATTAAGCTACCTCCTCCTTCTCTACATTTGTGACAATAATATGTCTTTATAATATTCCAAATTCAGTCTTCAAATGCCCCCAAATCTGTAATCTTATAATTCCTCCCTAGAGAACTTCTATGAATCACTATTCTTTTTTTTTAAAGACATCTTTATTTTTTATTTTTTTTGGCTGTGCTAAGTCTTGGTTGCTGCTTCCGGGCTTTCTCTAGTTGCAGCCAGTAAGGGGCTACTTTCTTTTTTGTTTGTTTATTTTTTGACTATAAAGTTTTTTGTTTTTTTTAAATTATTTTTTTCTTTACATTATCGTGTTGGTTTTGCCATACATTGACGTGAATCTGCCATGGGTATACATGTGTTCCCTTTCCAGAACACCCCTCCCACCTCCCTCCCGATTCCATCCCTCTGGGTCATCCTGGTGCACCAGCCCTGAGCACACTATATCATGCATCAAACCTAGTTGCAGGGCGCAGGCTTCTCATTGTGGTGGTTTCTCTTGTTGCAGCGTATGGGCTCTAGAGAGTGAAATCAATAGCTGTGGCTGGCTTAGCTGCCCTGTAGCATGTGGAGTCTTCTGTACTAGGGTTCAACCCTATGTCCTCTGCATTGGTAGGCAGATTCTTAACCATTGGGCCAACAGGGAAGTCCAAAGTACTGAAGTTTTAAAAAAAATATATTCGTTAATTTTTATTTATTTACTTATTTGGCTGCACATGGGGACCTTTAGTTGCAGCATGCAGGAGCCAGTTCCTTAA
This sequence comes from Antilocapra americana, assembly GCA_007570785.1. Classification (NCBI taxonomy): domain Eukaryota; kingdom Metazoa; phylum Chordata; class Mammalia; order Artiodactyla; family Antilocapridae; genus Antilocapra; species Antilocapra americana. The sequence goes on along the minus strand of ML664177.1, from coordinate 33,322,522 downwards.
CCAAGGATCAAACCTGAAAGCTCAGTCTTAACTGAGGAAATCTCTATGAACCACTATTCTCAATTCTGGCTGCACAAAGAGCCACTTATGGATCTTTGTAAAGAATAAAAATGTTGAGCTTATCGAAGATTCACTGAACTAGGAACTTCCTAAAGTGAGATTTGATTGTCTATATTTCTGCAAAGTTTCAAAGATTATTCTGCTGCAAAGCCAGAGTTAACACCTACTATTCCATTTGCTCCTGACCTCCTAGCAGGAGAACAACAACATTCTATTCAAGGGTAAAGGCAATCCAGGTTAAGAGCTCAAGCAGGGAGTGTCAGGCAGACTTGGGTCCCAATATCAGCATGCTCACATATCTTAGGCAAGCTTATGTCTTCTCAACTTTAAATGGGAAATAACAAAAGTACTTCTGCTCCGAGACTTGGATTTTAGACTATGTTATAAGAAAATCACTTAGCACATCTAGTAAATAGTAAATGCTCAACAAATTGTCTCACTAACCTTTCAAAGGGCAAATTATTTCCAAGCTATAATTTTTTTTAAAGTCTGTACAATTTTATTAATGAAAAACCTACAAGTCCTGCCATCTCCTGCTCTGCTTGTTCTCCTAAACTAAAACAAAGGGGAAATATACCTGATTAGGCCTTGGCCTCAGTTCATGGAAGCAGGATAACTCAGCTAGAGCTTCTATTTGGTTGATTTTATAAATTAGGCCAAGTTCTTGGTTTCTGCCTGTAGTTGTTTAACTGCTACATTCTGCATAGTCTCATGCCAGATGTCTCAAAAATACGTCTCTGGCCAAAAGATGGACCAGAAACCAGACCAGTACAAATTCATCACAGGGAAGCAAGATGTGCTGGAAGCATCATTTTCAGATTCCTTTAGCCAAGACACAAAACTACATGTAACTTGCAAATCACTGTACCAGGCGCTATGGCAAATACTAAGATGCATAAGAAAAAGTCTCTGGCCTTTCAGTAGTCATTTTATGAATTTAAATAACATATTTTACAGGTCGCCACAAGTCAGTCATGCCACAGGCAAAACCAAGGATGGTGAAGAGAAGCAAAGACAGTTAGAATGCCCACTGTTTCCTCCTCCTTCCCCCCAGAGCTGGACTATGAACTTAATTGTGCCCACGGACAAGAGTGGCATTGTCCTGACTCTGCTGAAGAGATGATGACATCAGGGAATCCTATATCTGCCTCTGCTCTCAGCACAGATAATGTGCCAGACCCAGAAACCATCTCATTTAATTCTAACAACTCAATGAGACAGGTGCTATTGTTATACCTGTTTTACAGATGGGGGAAGTAAGGCTTAGTGAAGTGGAGTCACACGGCCAGTAAGAGTGACTTAACTATGAGCTGGGACTCTGACTCAGGCTGTTGGAATTTTAGCTTGAACTCTTTAAAGATTACATGATGCTATATATGGAACCTAAAAAATGGTACTGAAGAACCTATTTGCAGGGCAGGGATAGAGATGCAAATGTAGAAAATGGACTTGTGGACATGGCAGGGGGGAAAGAAAGGGTGGGACGAGTTGAGAGAGCAGCACTGACAAATATGCACTCAGTTCAGTTCAGTTCACTCAGTCATGTCCGACTCTGCGACCCCATGAACCGCAGCACGCCAGGCCTCCCTGTCCATCACCAACTCCCCAAGTCCACCCAAACCCATGGCCATCGAGTCGGTGATGCCATCCAGCCATCTCATCCTCTGTCTTCCCCTTCTCCTCCTGCCCTCAATCCTTCCCAGCATCAGGGTCTTTTCAAATATGTACTGCCATGTGTAAAACAGACAGCTAGTGGGAAGCTGCTGCATAGCAAAGGGAGCTCAGCTCAGCGCTCTGTGACGACCTAGAGGGGTGGGATGATGTGGGGGAGGAGGTTCCAGATGGAGAGGATACATGTATACTTATGGCTGATTCATGTTGTTGTATGGCAGAAACCAACACAACATTGTAAAGCAATTATCCTCCAATTAAATTTTTTAAAAAGACTAAACAATGCTTATCCCTGATTCTGGAGTTCAGAGAGGTCATCTAAAGAGCATAGCCTGATGTCTTCATCAAAATCATATGGTCAAGAAGTCAGGAGAGTGGTTATCTCTAGCGGGTGAGGGCCAGAGGGTAAGTAGTGATGGAAGGAGCCAAGGAGGGGGTGATGGAGGAAGGAGAACTGGTGGAGGGGAGTAGTTATACTCAGTCTCTTGATCTAGGTCCAGGTGACACAGTTTCTTAATGTGTTTGTGAAAATTCAAGATAAACATAAAAGTACATCTTTCTGTAAGTGTATTTTATTTTAATAAAAATATAATTTACAAAGTGTTAAAGCGCTCTTTGATTCTTTTCTATGCCAGCTCCTAGCACTGTTGACTCAAGAAGATTAAGTCTTGGTAGTCTTATCGAAAACTTTACCCCTCATTGACACGGGGGGATTTGACCCACCTAATTTCAGTATCTTGCTTCTGTTTTTAATAGAAGCCTAGCCAGGGAATTTCACTGAATAAAAGTTAGTTGCATTCTACCTGAGGTAGCAAATGCAAACAGTCAATTCTTATTATTCCACTCCATCTTACATTTTATTCACTCTTTAGATGTTACAAATGTTATAGATTGGAGCTCTGACTAGAGGTAAAAAAAAATTAGCATAGCTAGAGTTAAAACAGTGGTTCTAAATCCTTCCCTAGTGGCTCAGCTGGTAAAGAGTCTGCCTGCAATGCAGGAGACCTGGGTTCAATCCCTGGTTGGAAAGATCCCCTGAAGAAGGGAATGGCAACCCATTCCAGTATTCTTGCCTGGAGAGATCCGTGGACAGAGGAGCCTGATGGCCTACAGTCCATGGGATTGCAGAGTTGGACATGACTGAGAGACTAACACTTCCACAATCCTGGGAGCCTTTAAAAATGCCAATATCTGAGTCCCACTCAGAGGTCCTGGTTTAACTGGACTGAGGTAAGACTCTGCTATTAAATTATTTTAAAAGGTCACCAGATGATTCTAACATGCAGTCATGATGAGAGCCACTGAGTTAAACTATAAAGCTAATTTTTAAAGTAGCCTTTGTACTAAAGATTACTACAAATCTCATTCCTCTCCAAATCACTTAAGACTTAAAAAAAAGAAAAGTTGAAAATTAGTTCTCATTTGTCATTCTAGGATAAAAACAGTTGAGCTATGCTTTATTCTGGAACAACAACAAAAGACATTATCATAGGAGGCTTTCAACTGGCATAATGATTTGGATCAGAGTCCCTCTAAGGGAAAAAAATAGAAATACTGTTCATGGTGAAGCTGTTTCTCCTACTAGCAACACTTTTAACCTGTTTTCTGACCAGGTGCTCTAGTCAGCAATCTCTTTGCTATGCAGCAGAAGTGAGGCAGAAAAAACTCAAGTCATTCTGAACTCTGGTCAGACAGCTGTTCGCTGTTGGCTAACTGGCCGTTTGAAAATCGTAATAAAACCCACACCACCTTAGCAACGAATTTCCCTTTTTAAATTCTTTTCATATTTGTGTGTGTTGGCTAGTGAAATGGTGTCTCTGCAAGTGAGTATGAAAAGGAAATAAAACACACACACAGTACAGGGAGCTGAAAGGAAGAGGGTAAACACGAATCATCAGAAATGACCAGATGCACATGCTCATTGCCCCACATACCATCATCACTCTCCATCCAACCAGTTTGTTATCACTGTAGCTGTAGGTTTATCTACAAACATTGTTTGTGTTCACAATTTCTAAAGATTTAGAAAAGTAGATTTCCTAACAATAGCAGTTCTCCCCTTCTAAGTGTAGTTTTACTTTCTAAGCCAATAAATCATTCATTAATTTTATCATTCCATACACCATATTCTGGGCTTCCCTGGTGGCTCAGCAGTAAAGAATCTCACCTGCAATGAAGGAGACAAAGGTTCGATCCCTGGGTTGAGAAGCTCCCCTGGAGAAGGAAATGGCAACCCACACCAGCATTCTTGCTTGGGAAATCCCATGGACAGAAGTGCCTGGCAGGCTACAGTCAAAAGAGTTGGACATGACTGAGGAACTAAACACCACTACCATATTCTAAGACTTAAAACATACAAGAAAACTAGGATGCTTCCAAAGAAACCTGAAGATTAAGAATCCTATCTTCAAACCATAGGCTGGCTACTTATTTGAACCAAGGTTTATCTTAATGCTAATAACTTAATTAATATTCTATAATCTTTTGTCTTGAATTTAGTATTAGCCAAGTTAAATATTCTCTCTCTCCCAAAGCAATTCTCTTACCCCACTACACGTGAAAACCTCCACAGACGCTGCCACTAGAAGGGTACTGTTATGTTCTGAGACACTTGCCCCGCCCTAGAAGAGAATGCAAACCTAAAGTTTAAAAATGTAAAGTATTGTAAACCAAATAGTTTTTACATTTTAGATTTTCCTTTCTTTTCATCTGCCTTCTCCACATTCAATTTTAGAGGGTAGCTTTCCCTTTCTTTCTTTACTAACAAAAGGCGAATACCTCTCCCTTTTACTGGGCTATTCAAACACAAAATGTGTTTTGATTGCACACAGGGAAAGTGCATTCCCTCCAAGGATGTAATATCCAAGCAAAGGAGTGAAACAGGCCAAAAAAATGGCATGACCACATCTATCCATCCCTCTTCCTGCCTGGTGGGGTAGGGGAGGGGTCAAAAGAGCAGAGAAAGAATTAAGTTGTATTCTTAGGAGGTAAACTAACACAACAAGCATTTTCCTGACCTATAGACTAGGGAAGAAATAACCCTACAATGGGGATGAATCCAGCTGTTTCAGCTGAAACCCACAATCACCATAACTGGAAACCCAGGTCAGGCAGAGCTCTTTTCCTTCAAGGCAGGAGAGCAGTAGGTATGATGATGGGAAATGAAGAGAACCCTCAGGAGTCTTCAGGGGCTGCTGCAGCCACCAGCACCCAACCTGCTCTCGTCCCTGTCTACATTCTTTCTTATCTGGAGCCAAAGTGAAACTCCTGCTGCTTGGGCCAGTGCCGTCTTCCTTTGTGACCTCTTTCAGTCACAGGGTCACCGTGCTCTAGGGCAGGCAGTCCCTCTTCCCATTATGGAGGCCTCCAGCGACCCTGTGCATAGCAGAGCGAGAATTGGCTGCTTCTGCTTCTATCTGGTTCCCTAGAGGCTGAGTGGGACCAGGGAAAGGGCAGAGGTCTCTCTACATTCTTCTCCTTTCATGAAACCTTTAGGAGATGTCAGGCAGCCAGCCCTCTTCCAAGGACAGCCATCCCTCCTCTGCCTCCAGCCAAATCTCCTTCCACTCACCACAGATCTCTTCTCTTCTCCCCATGTACTGCATTTCCATGAATACCCATGAGACTAATCTGTTGAATAGTAGATTTTATATTCTCCTAGAGTAAACTCTTTTTAATTTCCACTTTACTGGGGGTATAATTGATAAATAAAATTGTAAGCTATTTAAAATGTGCATTGTGGTGATTTATATATGAATACATTGTGAAATGATTCCCCTCATCTGGTTAATACTTTTTTATATATATATATAAAGTATATATATATTAGTATTGGTGAGTATATCTATACATAAGTAATATATATGTATATATACAGGTTATATATATATATATTTGTAAGTAATACATATATACATTGGTGAGAACATTTAAGTTCTGCTCTTTTAGCAATTTCAATTATAAAATACAATGTTAACTACAGTCACCATGTTTTACATTAGATTCTCAGACCTTATTTACCTTGTAGCTGTATGTTTGCTCTTAGAGTAGATTTGATATTTTATACCTAACTCCCACAGCCTTGGGACTGGGAATGTGTACATGAGAATCAGTCAAGACATGGTGAATGAATGAATGCATGTGTAAGTAAAGGAATGAATATAGCTGACCAAAGTTCATATTTCTGTTACCCCAAGGTTGACTGAAAAAGTTCTTTATCTTCTACTTTTCATTACAACAGTTAACTTCTATTTCAAATAGTTACCAAGATCCCTACCATTTTCTTTCAAGAAAATCCAAAGTGGGGATTTCAGTCAGTTTGCTCGGCAAATAATTTTGCTTTAGAGTTTAAACTTTCAAATTGGGAAGGACCTTTTCAATCTCCTTTGATGTGGGGAGTGGGAATGGGAAGGTGAGAAAAAAAAAAAGTGTGGGAAATACTCCTTCAACAAACAAAACTGGAGGATCTAGTACCTTCACAGGTGAAGCCAGTCAAGTACATGAAACCACTTTTGCCTCTCAGAGGGGCAACAAACCTGAATTAAATGACTGAAAGTTCTGGCAATAAAATCAAGCAATGGGGCAACTAAGCCCATTCACCACAACTGAGGTCAGCATGCTCTAGGGTCCTTGAACTTGCGGCTACCAAGCCCACGTGCCCTAGAGCCCGCGCACCACAACCAGAGAGTAACCCTCGCCCTCCATAACCTGAGCAAGCCCGCTCGCAGCACCGAAGACCCAGCACAGCCAAAAATAAATAAATGAATAAATATTTTTAAAAATCAAGCAATTCAGAGTAATCTGCAAATATATACTCATCTAATTTTTCCTAATAGAGAAAACTATTAAAACTAGAATCTTTTCCCCACGTGTCCAACTTCATAAAAATCTCTATGTGGGCTGTAAGACGAAAATCAGCCAAAACAAGAAGGATTAAAAACATCCTCAGTCCAAGTGCAGAGGACCCCACTGCAGACTGAACGGAATAAATCTTGCAGGATACTACATGTAAGGAAACCAGCACACGTTCCATCACTGATGATGCTGCCTGCCGAGAATGCGCTCACTGACAGCTGTCAGCTGAGATCTGATGTCAGCGCTGCTCCTGCTTATTGCACATCACTAGGCAAAGAATATAACCTTTCCACCCTCAGTCTGTCATCTGCCATGTGTAGATAATAAATGAGTGTTCATGTGAATGCATTAGTTAATGTTTTCAAGTCCTAGGGAAGTGAGTTATTAGTGAGTCACAGTAACTGACTTCGTGCCATTTCAGACTCTTCATCAGTGCTGAATGAAGTGCAACCAGATGAATCAACATAATGGTTGAACGAGGTCCTAAGCCAATGATCACCTTCATTGTGCTATGAAGGTAAAGTAAAGACAATTTAAAGCAGACAGTACTATGCTGGTATACTTGATAAGCACAACTTCGAGAGAGTTTCCACTGATGAAACTCCAACAATACTTACAGAATATCTACTATGCACAATAAGCATTCTGGAATAGACAGAACCCAGATTTTATGATCGAGGTTTGTAAAACCTAGTTTGAACTATGGCTTGCAAAGGCAGTTATCCTACTGAAAACGATATGTAGTCAACTTAAGTCATTCTAACTTCAGCCTGATTCTGTGGGTAATTTGCAATAATTAGAAAACTATATAAAAAAAGAAAACTATGCTGGGGATCAGATATTATTCAGTGGCTAAGTCACGTCCAACTCTTTGCGACCTCATGGACTGTAGCACGCCAGGCTCCAGGTGAGATCAATACAATTTACAATACCTCATGAAATGTAGTTAGATAATTCTAAGTTTGAGATGATCTGACTGACTCTCTAGAATTTATAACACTACTTTGTCTTAACGTTATCAACAGCCAGGATATGTTAGGTCTTTGTATGTGGGGAATAAATGTCCAGTGGCAGCACCAATACCAGCTGTCACAGGGAAAAGACCATAAAAAAGGTGAAAACCCCATAAAAGCAATCACATTCCTTAGTGAAGGAGACTTACTTAAGGTTCCAGGGTACAGCATTTATCTACTTCAATAGATAGGCTTTGAGGGGAGATTATTACACATACACATATACCAGACTATTTATACATACGCTCATTCCAAGTCACTTATTTGCCTTCCCAGGCTATTTGGCTGAGTTAGGCCAAACAGATAAAGATAAAATAATTGGCACTATTTCAGCTGTGCTGAAGAGCCAAATTTACTCTAAAAGCTTTCACCTGAATCACCAAAGGCTGTAGAAAGACAAATACCTACGTACATTGGAATCACTAAAGATTTCTGAGTCTTCACATTCACAGCAAAGTAACGCTGCGGATTCACTGTCTTCCAGGTGAGAGCTCTGTAACACAAATGAGATTGTTTCAGAGATCCAGATACTGGGGCCATAAGCACGAGGAGAAAGGCCAGCAGAAATCACTATGTTGCTGTTAGCTCATAGGTGAGAAGCTGATTCTGATTAGTAATGGCTATTTTGGAGAGAATAAAGCAAACAAGGTGATTGGTTAGGAAAAGTGAGGTGTGTTGGATTAGCTGAAGCAGTTTCTGTGGTCGCCAACTGGGCCATGGGATGTCCTTTTTCTGTAAAGATGTTGCTACTAATCCTTCAGAGTATGTACTCTGGACTTCTTCCAGAACAGGGTAGGTTTGTGTTCACTTGTCCTCATATTCAAAGGTATGTATTCGGTGGCTGTTTAGAGACAGGCTTTCAAATATAACAGAGCACACGGTTAGGGGTTCGAACCACTAGCCTAGCCAGCCTCATTAGCCCTCTGCTAACAAGTGTTTATAAGGAGAGCCAAAAAACATGCCCTACCCAAGTCCTACTGACAGATGCCAGAAAACAATTTAAAACCTTTCTCTCACTCTCCAATCTCTTTTTCAAAACCTGTCTAGAAGACAGATAAGAAAAATGAGACAAAGGGGTGAAACAATTAGCTGGTAACACAAGAGAATTTTTCCCTTATGACTAAAAGGAGCGCACACACACACAAAACCTCCAATTGTGACCCATTAAGTTCCTTCTAATATTTGCTGTTTGGGTAACAGCTGCTGGAAATATGAGTTATCCCTACATAGAGAAGTATACACTTGTGTCATCAAAACGTCACACTATGATATGATGCACCAATCTCACTTCCGGGTACAAATCAAAAAGAATAGAAATCAGGGTCTTGAAGAGATATCTGCGTCTTATTTTAAATGTTCTTACCACAAAACAAACAACAAAACCCCTAGGAGCCTGAGGAAACCTTTGGAGTTAACAGATACTTTTATCATCTTGATTATCCAGTGATGGTTTTCATGGATGTATGCACAAGTCCAAACTCATCAAATTGGATATGTTAACTATGTTGTTTTTTGTTTATCAATCAGAGCTCAGGAAGTCTATTAAACAAAAAAAAAATTGTCACTATCTGTGGCTGAAACTTAATCATACACACTGCTTTATGGCTATCACGGTTGACTGATATTTTGTATTTTCAAAGTTGAGACTGTGTTTCAACTCGTACAATACCTGCAGAGATGAGTTTTAGAGTGCAGATAAACAGAGTAAAGTTCAGAGTTCCTACTTCTGGTAACTGCCCTCTCCTGGTTTATTTCCTTCTTATCTTTTCCTACCCTGATCCTTTGCCTACTTTTGGTTTTTGTCCTTACAACCAAGTCTCATATTCCATTTCTCCTCTCTCTTCCTCTTTCAGAAAGTAAACAAACAATTAAATATTTAAAATCATTTTTAGGTCTTGCAAATGCAAAGTCTCTTTCTTACTCCCTTGCATTTTGGAGGAGGAAAAAATTAGAATATTTATTCTCCTTTGTTTTTAAAAAGAAAATCAGTCTACAAAATATGTGACTACTTCTGAAAGTCATATTAGAAGATTTTAATAAATAAAAAACATTAATAAATAAAAAACAATATCTGAAGGAAAAAGGCAGGGATCAAAGCTGCTTTCAATTCTTCCAAATTTTTATGCCACTAAAGATATAACATAGATGATATCAAGCATATCAAATGTGGTTTGTCACTGCCAAGAGAGAATAGTACACATTAATTAATCCTAATTACACTAGTTGACGATTTTTAGGTTTTCATTCTTGCATATATTGCAGCATGGTTACATGAGCTCTTCCAAAATGACCTTTCAAGAAAGGTTCTTTTATATAAAATGGACTATTGGCCATAAAAAAATTGAATTTCTGCCATTTGTAACTACATGGATAGACCTGAAGTGTATTATGTTTAGTAAAATAAGTCAGACAGAGAAAGACAAATCTTGCATGTAATCACTTATTTGTGTAGTCTAAAAAATAAATGTATATAACAAAACAGAAACAGACTCACAGTTATAGAAAACAAACTAGAAGATACCAGTAGAGAGAGGGAGGGGAGGGGCCAGACAGGAGTATGGGATTAAGAAATACACACTACCATGTATAAGGTAGATAAGCAACAAGGATATACAGCACAAGGAAATACAGTCAGCACTGTGTAATAACTTTAAAGGAGCATGAGCTATAAAAGTATTGAATCACTATGCTGTACATCTGACACTAATATTATAAATCAAATAAATTACTATATTAAAAAAGTAAGAGGTCCTATAACTAAACTGAGTTTATATCCTGATTCTGTCACTTACTAGTCATATGATGTTGAACACATTAATTAATCTCTCTAAGCTCATCCTCATCCATAAAAATGGGCACAATAATAGCACCTAACAGGGTCACTGGAAAAATTGTATGAGAGATGATGTAAGAAAAATACTTAGCATAATTTAGCTACTCATGTCAGTAATATTACTGCTGCCAATAATAATACATATAACTATAATAATAATAATCTCCTTCCTGAAAGTAAAGCACACATTTGGGCTAAGTTCTCTTTCAAAGGAACTTTTGCCATCGAGGGAAATTTTGTTTCTACAAAATTTTAAGTGCTTCACAACTAAATCCAGACAAATTTGCATTCCCTACATAACCTTGAAGTATTGAACTCATAATGAAGATTCATTACCACTTATTGTACCCCTACTAAGAACTAATAAGTACTTTATTTGGTTCTAGATTAGCTATAGTAAAACTCCAAACAAAAGGGAAAGATAACTGAACAGGTTCCAAAAATAGTTTTTATTTTTAATTTTTTTTTTAAATTTTCTTTATTGTGTTGGTTTTGCCATACATTGACATGAAACCGCCATGGGTATACATATGCTCCCCCTCCAGAACCCCCCTCCCTCCTCCCTCCCAATTCCCTCCCCCTGGGTCATCTCGGTGCACCAGCCCCCAGCATCAACCCTGGGCTGGCGATTGATTTCACATATGATAATTAACATGTTTCAATGCCATTCTCCCATATCATCCCACCCTTGCCCTCTTCCACAGAGTCCACGAGTCTGTTCTATACATCTGCGTTTCTTTTGCTGCAAAAATAGTTTTTAGTTTTTATGGAGATGCAAAAACCACAAAGATAAGGATATGGCTCCGTGGAAATATGGCCCTTTGGCCAAGTATCATTTGGAGAAAAACGAGCTAACACTGCAGGTAAGGAAAACACTTCCATATATATAAGAAATTTCAATTCGGAACAGCTTCTGAGCAACAGTTACAGTAATAAAATGTTGCAATCTTTATATGGAATGTATGATGCAAAGTCTCAGGTACTAAGGAGGATGTTTTGAAGCCTGTTAACTTGTGCAGTTACCTAACAACTGGCAAGCAGAAGTCTTAAGAAATAACCCTACAAGAGCCCAAACTTGTTTCTACTATTGTCTCTTTTATTCTATCTTTGTTACAGGTTATGTAATTTTAAAAAGCAGAAAACATTTATGATTATTATATTTTTACCTTTCCTTTTTTCCTTCATCTTTTCTCCTCCCAACTTTTTTAAGGGCTCTAATTAAGGGAATAAATTGTACTTGTTCTTAAAGAACTAGAGACTTTGAAAATATGCTTTCAGACAGCAAAAAATAAAAACACATGTGTGCCCTAAAGCCTGATGACCACTTAGGGGCTAAGAGCTTTTCACACTTAAAGGTCAGGATAAGAAATAGGTTTTACTTATCCTGACAATGAAGTGTAACTAGATTGAACAAAGCAATTTTATAGCCTAAAGATGTGGTGGCTCAGTCACCTGCAATGTCTGAGCCACCTGCAAAGTCTGAGCCTCCTACTGCAGTGCAGGAGATGCAAGAGACGTGGGTTTAATCCCTGGGTGAGGAAGATCCCCTGGAGGAGGGCATGGCAACCCACTCCAGTATTCTTGCCTGGGAAATCCCATGGACAGAGGAGCCTGGCAGGCTCCAGTCCATGGAGTTGCAAAGAGTTGGACATGACTGAAGTGACTGAGCAGGCATACACGCACAGATGACCCAGCTGAGAAAACCTTCTATGCAGTCCCTAACCCCAACTTACACATTCAAAACCATTTTTTCTTTTTCCTCATTTTAAAAAACTGCATTCCCATGACTTATTTATTTTAGAAGTTTGCACCTTTTCACTCTTTCACCCATTTTGCCCGCTCCCTGCTTCTGGCAACTACCAATCTGTTCTCTGTATCTATGAACTTAGTAAAAACATTATTTCAATATGTACATGGTAAACAAGATTCCAAAGGTGTTGGAGAATATTTGTTTTCTTCCCATCACTGTCCCCTACACCTCCTAGTTCTCCACAACCCCATTCCCAGAAGTAGTCACTATGTTAGTTTCTTGGTATCTTTCAGAGACATACTGTACACATATCCATTACATGTGTACATATCCTTCCTCTAAAACACACAATGGAAACACACTACATCTATTTTTCTGTTATTGCCTTTTAAACTTACCTTTGTTTAAAATGTTTAAAACTGTGGTAAAATAAAATTTATCATCTTAAATGTTTTTAAGTGTAGAGTCCACTAGTGTTAAGTATATTCACATTGTTGTTCAACCAATCTCTGGAACTTTTTCATCCTGCAAAACTAAAACTCTATACCCATTAAAAAAAATTACTCATTTCCCCCTCCCATAGCCCCTGGCATCCACTATTCTACTCCCTGTTTTTATGACTTTGATTACTCTAGATACCTCATACCTCATGATACTCTAGTAGAATCATACAGTGTGTGTCTTCTGAGACTGGCTTATTTTCACTTAGCATAATATCTTCAAGGTTCACCAATGTTGTAGCAGGCATCAGAATTACCTTCCCTTTTAAAGTTGAATAATATTCCATTGTATGTATATGCCACATTTTGTTTATCCACTCATCCATCAAAGGACATTTACTTCATGATTTTGACTGCTCCATGATATTCCATTGTATATTAACAGATGTTCCATAATTTAGTTAATCAATCTTCTATTGTTAGATTCAGGTGACTTGTATTTATTTCGTCATTTGCTATATTATCACAAATTTGATGGCTTAAACACAAATTTATTCTCTTATAGTTGTAGGGGTCAGGAATCCGAAAATCAGAGTGATGGCCAACCCATAGTCCTTTTGTAGACTCTAAGGTAGTGTTATGGACTGAAGTGTGTCCCCCCCACTCCCCCAAATTTATACACTGAAGTCCTAATCCCGAGTATCTCATAATGTGACTATATCTGGAGAAGAGGTAATTAAATTAACATGAGGTTATTAGGGTGGGCTTTCATCCAGTATGACTGGCATCCTTATAAGAGAAGAAAATCAGGACACAGGTACACACAGAGGAAAGATCATCTGCAGACAGAGGGAGAAGACAGATCTACAAGCCAAGGAGAGAGGCCTCCGGAAAAAAATCAATCCTGCTAACACCTTGATCTCTGACTCCCAGCTTCAGAACTGCAAGAAAATACATTTCTGCTGTTAAGCCGCACTTGTTAGTTATGGCAGCCGTAGCAAACTAACACAGACAGAATACGCTTCCTTGTCTCTTCCAGTGTCCAGAAGCAATCTGAATTTCTTGGCTTGTGGCCCCTTTCCTTCATCTTTCAAGTTAGCAAAAGCGGGTTGAGTATTTCTCAGATCACATCAGTCCAACCTCTTCTCTGTCTCCCTCTTCCACTTTTTAATGATCCTTATGTTGACATGTCCTCTACTGTGATAACCCCGGATAATCCGCCTATTTTAAAGTCATCTGATTAACAACCTGAATTCCATCCAACTCTAAATTTCCCCTCTTTATCATGTAACATAATATATTCACAGATTCACAGATGACAGCTCTTTTAGCGGAATGCATTATTCTTTTGCCTACCACAGAAACTTCTGCAACTTTTATTGGGGAAAACAACTGTGTTTTAGAATTTAATGTTAACGTCAGAATAGTGGGAAACACAAAATTAAGTGACCAAGCAACACTAGAGCTATCTACACACTGGTAAAAACTTCATTTGGTTTTGGGGGCTTCCCTGGTGGTCCAGTGGTTAAGGGGGCTTCCCTGATCGTTCAGTTGGTCTCCTGCAATGCAGGAGCCCCTGGTTTGATTTCTGGGTTGGGAAGATCTGCTGAGAAGGGACAGGCTATCCACTCCAGTATTCTTGGGCTTCCTGGTGGCTCAGCTGGTAAAGAAAGCCCCTGCAATGCAAAAGACCTGGGATTGATCCCTGGGTGGTAAGTTCTGAAGAAGGGAGAGGCTACCCACTGCAGTATTCTGGCCTGGAGAATTCCATGGACTATACAGTCCATGGGGTCGAAAAGAGTTGAACATGGCTGAGCAACTTGCACTTTCACTTCCAGTGGTTAAGATTCTGTGCTTCCATTGCCAGGGGCACAGGTTTGATCCCTGGTGGGGGGAATTTATCCTATATGCCACTCAGGTGCAGCCAAAAAACAGCTTTTTTTTTTTAAAAAAGTATATAGCAAATGTAGTTCAATAAAAGCTATTTTTTAAAAAAAAAAGTTCAGTTTTGCATATTGTGCAGAAAAAACAAAATTAACTTTCTGGCCAACCCAATATTTTGCACTTAAAGAGGATCTTAAAAACTTAGCAGCAACAGTAGAATATTTGAAATTTTTTTTCTGGATGAGGAATTAGATTTGATCCAACCACACTATTTTACACAGGCCTCTTTATAATCAATAATACAGATTTGCAAGATAATTGCTTAGTATTAAGGATATAATCCATGGCCAGTAATAATTAGAATGAGTTAACCAGACAGTTTAAATTGGAGTGAACTGGTGGTTCCTTCTTCTAAGTGTCCATAGTTTCCTGCACATACATTTTCTAACCGTTACCTCACTCTACCATAATTATCTCTATACATAATGATTCTCTCTCCCTAGAAGGGGGAACTTCTCAAGTTTCATCTCAAGAGCCTGGCACAGAGCAACATTCAATAAATGTTCAATGAATGGAGTAAGTGACTGAGCATTAGTTGTCACAATTCTTCTTTGTTGCCAATAACAATAATACAAATTAAGATGAGCTAAAATCTTTGTGTATAGTTCTGGTTAAGAGACCAATAGTCTTCCCGACCCTAAACACATGATGTTTGTTCTTTAATTAGTCATAGTAGTAACAGCTCTTACTGAAGAGCCAGCTGTTACATGAGATACTGCCTCCCTTGGGCTCTAAGTCAACAGGGAGTCTTTAAGCCAAAAGAGCATCTCCACTTCTCACAGCTACTTTGCAGGTTGTCTTGTCAGTGGGCGACACTGTCCAAGGACTCATGCCACAGGACTTCCTATCTCCAGCTTGCATCTGCAAAGGTACTGTGGCTCTCTACACTCTTCGTATCTAATTAACAGCCCTTTATGGTAAGCATCACAGGCTTATTTCTCTATCACTTCTACTTTGAGAAATAATCTCTCAATCTAAAGTTTTGCCATCCTTTGAAGCACCACTCAAATCCCAAAATTTCAGGGAGCTTCAAAATGATGACCTCAACCTCACTGATCTCCCTCTCCTCTGAGCCTTCATGGGCTTAGTAGGGGTTAACAAACTACAGCCCGTTTTAACATGGCCAGTAAGTTAAGAATGGTTTTCACATTTTTAAATTGTTGTTTTGTTTTGTTTAGAGAAAAAGCAAAGAATATGCAACACAGACCATTTAAGGCTGGCAAAATCTAAACTTTTACTGTCAGGCTTTTAACAGAAACAGTTTGTGGATCCCTGGCCTAGAGTACACAATCCAATTCAGCCTAATGATAAACTGAGGCTTCCCTGGTGGCTCAGTGGTAAAGAACCCACCTGCCAGTGCAGGTGACACAGGTTCAATTCCTGTGTCCAGAAGATCCCCTGGAGTAGGAAACGGCAACCCACTCCAGTATTCTTGCCTGGGAAATCCTACAGACAGAGGAGCCTGGCAGTCCATGGGGTCACAAAAGAGCTGGACATGACTTATTGACTAAACAATAATGATAAATTGCCTAGAACTGTCTCTAATCTTTGTATGGATCATAGTTTTATCTCTCTGTAATTTTGATATAACTGACATATAACATTTGTTTAGGAATACAACATAATGACTTGACATATGGATATTCTGTAGATCTAGGTTTTGCTTTTAATTCTTTGAATATTCACTTATGATAGTATTTCAGATCCTCTGCAAATGCCACATGACTTGTACCAGCAAATTCACACCCTCACAGAGATAATTTGAATATATTTTTTTAAAGCCCACCGAATCCTGTGATCTCCATGAAGTTTGGTTTCTTTTATATTCTTTTCCTGATATAACCATCTGTCCTATAAGGACATGTTTCTGAAATAGAAAAATCCCCATTTTACAAAAAGCAGTAATTCTCAAAGTGTGGTGTCCAGACCACTAGGCGACGCCTCACTTGTGAACTGGTTAGGCTCTATTCTACACCTACCAAATTAGGAAATTTGGGTTTAGGACCCAGAAATGTGATTTTTAACAAGCCCTCCAAGTGATTCGGATACACATGAAATATATGTTAAAGTCTGAGAGTCAGTGAACTTAAAGTATTTGCATCTGTAGATAGCACTTAAATCACTGCTTTAGGTCCAGAATGATGGAATTAGATCACTCCAAAACTAACTCTTGATAGCAAAACCAACAAAAGGGGAGTGGTAAGAAAAGTGGACAGTGAGACATAAACACAGTTATTCATATGCACAGGTTATTCAACTTACATAAAGCAGCACTACCTGTATTCAATGAATGCCTATATAAGGTAACTAAGCTTAGGTATTATGATGGATTCTGAAAATCAATCACCCACAGTAGTAAGAACAAATTAATAAACAAGTAGTAAGTTCATAAACACAGGTAAAAGCAAAGAAGCTGGGGATAGATGCTCAACCTTTGCTGCAAGTCCACAAAAAGAATGAGAGTTGCAGCTGCAACTCAGAACTTCAAGACTGGAATCTCAAGATACAAAAGAAAACTTTTGGATTTATGTCTCTACTTGCTAGTTAAGTGACTCAAAAATTGATATGTAATCTATAGAGACTGGTGTGTCTCAAGTTAGGCAAACCAAATATTCTATTATTTCCCATTTTTGGATAGGCTTCTGCTATTGACAAATTAGCTGCTTATTCTCCTCCTGTTCTGTGTAGGAGTTTAAAAAAAAAAAATTCTGTCAACTTCATGAGCTGACAGCAGGCTAACAAAACAAGGAGGTACAGAAAGCTTAACTCCACATCTGCTGAAAGCATAAAATTCTTGTCGATCCCCATTTATTTGTAAATCATCCTGCATATTATCTTACAGCTTTTAACACCTCAAAAATCTAATTTTTTATTTCTCTCCTCAGACCAATGTATGAGCGCTCTCTGTGCTTTAAATACAATTATTAACCACACCAATCCCTCTCCACACTACACACACGCTTAAAAATTTTTTGTGTGTAGCTTAATTTGAAACCTGGGCTGTGACAGTGAATTGGGTTTTAGAGATGCTAATGTGTATACCATGTAATATGACCACTGCATGCTTCTGCAGAGTATGCATAGAGGTGAAGCTCTTTATTCCTTTGGGGAACGCAGGTTTGAAGAGCAAAGACAAGGCTATTTCAGAGAAAGTAGGGGAATTCAGGAAACAAGAGGAATTTGAAGACAAGAAGACACTGAGTAAGAAAGGAGAGAAAAGCCTCCTTGGACAATTGTCTGGGGATGTGTGCCAGGAAGGAAAGATTGCTGTTACAGAGATAGAGTCCTGAGACGTTACCAAGTCAGGTTTCAGATGATTGTGAAAAGAACAGTTTTTACTGAGAACCAAGGATTAGACCTACTCCGCAGTGAGTAAAGAGTTTGATTCCTTCTGCAATAAATAAGAGAACTAAAAGATTTAGCTCTAGTACTGGAGGAAGAATCTAGGTTGATAGCAAGGAAGGCTAGAGATACCTAACAGGCTGAACTGGGAGTAAAGTAAGCCATGATTTGTAATTAATTTCCTGTATAGCATTCTGGCCACAAGATCTTCACAATGCACAAAGGGCATTTTTGCATTCTAATTGATAAACTGGACTATGAGGGAAGCTGCCCAGAAGCTGAAAGACTGTGTCATCTTCTGAAGAAATTCTCTCTAGATAAATAGTTACACCAACAGTTCAAACTGTCCAAGGGGAACATCACCTGAATATCATTTTGGAGCTCTTCTTTCTTGATCCAAACTCTCAACATGTGCTAAAAATAATCACATTCAGCTTCAGGTATGGCAAAGGTAGGGCCATTGTCAAGATCCTTGTATTCACAAAGCTGTTTAAAGGCAGTTCAGTTCAGTCGCTCAGTCGTGTCCGACTCTTTGCAACCCCATGGATTGTAGCACACCAGGCTTCCCTGTCCATCACCAACTCCGGGAGTTTGTTCAAACTCATGTCCATTTAAAGGCAAGAGAAGCCCAATTACGGAATCTGTCCTAATCTTTTTCTCTTCCATCACCCACGTTTCAGCAGCTGACATCACAGTGAAATTGCCAAAGTCCTTGGGGAAAACTCATACAGATCAGAAACAAAGTGATCACATCAAATTTTGTTCCCACCAGAGAGTTCTGAGAAGGGTCCCTATCACATACCAGTCATAGGCCTGTGGAGTCCTCCCCACTCCTCTCAGTGAGGAAAAAAGACTTTTTAGTCTCTCTCATCCAGCTTCATAAAAAATAATCTGGAAAAATGGGACTTTGCAGAGGGCTAATAGCAGCTCAGAGCTGACTACAAGTTGAACAATGAAAGGAAACGAGCAGAGAGATGAAAGTGGAAATGTCTCAGAGATTCCAGACATAAAACAGCAATGCTCCAGAACCAGAAGGGCAAGAGAAGCTGGAGGGAAGAACCTATCAAAGAACGATGGCATGTCTCTAAATTCAATTTCCACTTTAGAAAAAGAATTTTAGCAATCAATTCAGAAATTGCTTCACAAGCCAGAGATTTCAGGGCAATGGTTCAATACCCAGGGGGTCTTATCTCCTAAACCACAATTGGAAGACATCTTAAGACCCACTGTGAGAAACTCCCAAAAGCTAAAGTGATCTAGGGGATCCAATAACAAAGGAGTGCCTCCTACAACCAGTTATGTTGGTTACCCCAAATCCAAGCCAGCGTGTTAGCTGCTCAGTCATGTCCGACTCTTGCGATCCCATGGACTGCAGCCCACCAGGCTCCTCTGTCCACAGGACTTCCCAGGCAAGAATATCGGAGTGGGATGCTACTCCCTGATCCTAAAGAAAACCTGGAGCTTGTGCACGGACTTCCTGCATGGGACACGTCAGCACAAGAAGAACTCCAGGCCCATGCAGGGACCCTAAGCAAACCAAAGTGCCAAGCACCATGTCTTATGTATCAGTCATGTTCTGACAGGCACAGTTGTCTGAGCCTGGTCTGGACTGGCAGAAACAGAGATATTCCAGCATAAAATCCTCTCCTAGGAGAAAAATCTCTCTAAAAGAAAACATTAATTCCATGTAAAGAAATATCTTAGTTCTCATGTTAACATATCCTCTAAAGATGATGGAATCTGTTTCTTATAACCAAGGAAATGCTTTTCAATATACTAGTTTCTTCTAACTGGAGAAACAAAACAGACAAGCAAAAACTTGAGAAGGCTTAGACTGGGGAGTTGTCCTAGGCCCATTTTGTTATTCTCACTATTCCCGCTCTCTAGATGGAGAATAATGGTACGAGAACATTGGTATTCTTGATTGGTATTTAAACCAATCTTAGAAAATTATTGTTTATTGTATTGCATCTTAGAAAATTATTGTTTAAAATACAGTAATTTACTATCATCCCTTTGCCACAACAAAATAATTCCATTAGAAAGGGCACCAGCCCATCAAGAAATGCAATGGAACCTTACACCCTCCAGAAACTTCAAATCTGGATCACATTTTCTGTAAGTCCTCAAATCAATGTTAATTAGCTCATATGGATGTCAAAGGTATGTGGTGAAAAAGATTCAAAGTAAAAAATCACCCTACTATAGTGTTACATTCCCATTGGGAGTTACAAAACAAAAATCTCCACTACATAAAACCCAAATTTTAAGGTCCAACTTGAGTAGAAATCAGACTAGAAAATGTCACTGAATATAACTTCTTCTGATTAAAAGTTTCTAATTTCAAATTACTGAAGCAACGCCCTTTCTTGTCTAATCCTTGAATAACTACAAATTGAAATAAATGGATAGACTGCTCTCATGTTCTGAAGTTCTTAATTGTCTGCCTAAAAGATAAGAAGCATTTTTATATTTTGATAAAATAAAAACACTAAATAAAAGGTCATTTGTAGTTAGAGTTCATAAAAGTCCCTTCTCTGAGGACTGTTCATAATTTACATCTAGCCAAGTAACACCACTCAGTATACCCAGCTTCCTCCACTCTGAACAATCAATGAAGAAACTTTAAAATTTTCTTACTGAAACAGTTATACAGGTTACTGTGTATGTTGTAGCATGAGAGTTTGAGTGACAGATTTCCTTAGACAATTATTTCCCACTTACTCCTAAATCTTTGTTGTTGCTTAGTTGCTAAGCTGTATACAACTCTTTTGCAACCCCATGGACTCTAGCTTGCCAGGCTCCTCTGTCCATGGGATTTTCCAGGCAAGAATACTGGAGTGAGTTGCAATTCCCTTCCCCCAGGGGCTGTTTCTGACCCAAGGATTGTACCTGTGTCTTCTGCTTGGCAGGCGGATTCTTTACCGCTGAACCACCAGAGAAGCCCTTCTAAATCTATATGGGGCCTCATAAATTTGCCATTTCTCGCACTACAGAATCTTTAGAAGGAAGTAAACACTTCCTTTGAAATTCTGAAAGTTTTGGTGTGTTTAGGGGGAAAGTGTAGTAACACTTTCTGTCCCACTTGGCCAAAGGGCAGCTGGGAATCTCATGTTCTCCCTGCAAGCCCCTTGACAACAAATCACAGTTGGTAAATCTCCCCAAAACACAGTAATAAACCAGCTTCAACTCTCTTTTTTCAAACTGCAGGCTGAGAGAACCATGAACAGCTTGTGAAATCAATTCAGTGATTTGCAGCAACATAGCTTTTTTTTTTTTAAACTGGAATAGCATAGAAAATCTCAGAGTACATTGCATGAAAGAAGACAAAGAATTATTTCATGAAACTTCTCTTTTAGATATGCATGCAAGAACACCTACAAAAGCATACCAGGCATAATGTAAAATGTATTTCTTACTGTGAATCTCGGTCATAAGAATTTGAGAGCTACTCCTCTAATCTACAAATTTTATAAGGAAAAAGATCAAGTGTACCTAATTCACTCATTCTATGTACCCAGCAAATACACATAGGACCTGGTATTTATAACAAGCACTCAATAAATATTTGTTGGCTGACTCTTCAATATGCATTCTTATATTATTAATACTGTGGTCCATAAATCAAAATTTGTATTGAATCCAAGTAATTAGATAATACTTTTTATGGGGCACTAAAAAAAATAACATTTGATTAGCAAATTTAACAATTTCTCCTTTACCTCCCCTCTGACTAATGTGCTAAACAAATGGTAGATCCCAGTAGGAAAGAGAAAAGGCAAGATCTTGCTCGGGAACTGACAAACTAAATGATTACCCTGAGGTTATATTAGACCAACATAGGTTTATGATCTTCCTATGTACATATTCTGACATAATATGCACAGACTTGTACAGCAAGAAAAGCACAAAACTTAGAATCAGAAGACATAATGACACCTGAAGAGTAAATGACCTTAGGCAAATGGTTTTAACTCTTCTGAGCCTAATTTCATCAACTGGGAAAACAAGTTGTGACAACCATAAATGGTTACCAAAATATAGGTGTAACTTCTAGAAGAATATATAGGAGAAAATCCTTATAGCACTGGGTTAGGCAAAGATTTAATGATGTAAAAAGCTCAAATTATGAAAGAAAAAAATTATAAAATGGATTTCAACAGAAGTAAAAGCTTTTTGCTCCCTGAAAAATACACTTAAGGAAAACAAAAAATAATCTAAACTGTAGATAAATTTCACAAATTGGGAGAAATATTTGTGAAATATGTCTGAGAAAGTGTTTGTGAACAGAACTGTTGTTGCTGTTGTTGTTTAGTTGCTAAGTCACGTCCAACCCTTTTGAGACCCCATGGACTGTAGCCTGCCAGACTCTTCTGTCCATGGGATTTCCCAGGCAAGGATACTAGAGTGGGTTATCACTTCCTTCTCCGGGGGATCTTCCTGACCCAGTGATCGCACCCGTGTCTCCTGCACTGCAGGCAGATTCTTTACTATTGAGCCACCAGGGAAGCCTACCTGTTATTTTTACCTCAATACAAAATGAAGTAGTCTTTCTTATGATAGATATAAGGTCAATGAAGTTTGGGTATCTTCAAAGGTCAAAATAGAATCTTTCATGGGTGAACTCTAATTGTACACAGAGTCTTCTTATGACAACATCACAGGGTGGCAACTAGTCTCGAGACTTTCTGAAGTTGTGAGATTCCCTTAAGTGTTTCTAAAACTGCTCACATGACAAGGAAGGGAAGCAATATATGGAATTTTAGGAATGAAACTCTGGCTAATGGGGTTATGGGGCATCTGAGAAGTCACGGGATAGGTCTGGCTTTCTCAGAAGGGAGGCTGAAATTTTTTTTATTTCCAACATCTGCTATTAAAATTAGTTCTGCACAAATGTCTGCAGATGCAGAGCAGCTGGCAGTTTTGCCTGCATTTTGCCCATTGGTAGAGCATAAGCAAGTCAATGAAGAAGGGCTGTCGAATTTTCCAATTGTTGTCCAGTCTTTTCAGAGAACTGGCAAATTTATGTTCTGGAACACTAGATTCAGAATGTTAATATCCCTACTGAACACTGGTTAGAGCTGGAAATATTTGTAGTGGAAATGAAAGTTTACATCTAGTCTCTGAAGATAATAAGACTTGAAAATCCACTCTCTTGCAGCTATATAAGCAAATCTTTTTTATATCCATGTGGAATAAAGGTATACTACCCTATTTACATTAGAGCTTTCTGACTCATTTGATTTTTCTAAAGAAATCAGAAAATAAACATGTCCTACCTCATTAGTTAATCAAAAATGCAAAATAAAACAAGATACAATTTTCATCCTTTAGGCTGGAAAAAATAAGAGACTATCCAAGTTTCCAAAGCTCTGAAGGAAAAGAGGAAGAACAACTCTTACCTCCCAATGGCTGGGAGTATAAAATAGTAAAATTTTTCTCAAGAGTAATATGATATTGCACCAAAAAGATATTCCTTATCTCAGACTGAGAAAATTCCAGAATTAATTTTAAAGAAATAATTCAGAGATGTATATAATGATTTATCTATTAAAAAAAACCAAAATAGAGTCAGAGAGGTAGAAAATTTTATGGTTACCAAGGGGGAAATGGAGGGAGGGATAAATTGGGAGATTGGGATTAATATAGACATACTACTATATACAAAATAGATAACTAATAAGGACCAATGTATATAGCACAGGGAACTCAATATTTTGTAATGGCCTATATGGGAAAAGACTCTTAAAAAGAGTGCATATATGTATACATATAATTGATTCACTTTGCTATATGGCAGAAAGTAACACAACATGATAAATCAACTATACTCCAAAAAAATTTTAAGATTTATGTACAAAATATTCCTTATAGAATTATATATATATTGCAACTAGAATATTCAACAGGTAAACATTTAAATTATAGCATATTGAAATGAATATCTTAGCAAAACACAAGGAGAGTCTTATATCAGCTAAATCCTTTCATAAGTGTGAATCAGTTTTTAAAATCAGAGAAATAGTGATGAAAAGCAGTGGTCCATCAGAGATGCTTGGTTTTTAAAGTGACCGAAGGCTGAAACAATTTCTTTTGACTTATGTACACATTGGATTTAGACTAATTACAGTTCTGATTCTAGAAAACTGAGAGTTTAGAGCTTTAAGCTTGAGTATGTCACAATAGGAATTGGTGACTATTAGTACCCGCTGGACATAATAGCACAGTACAAATTAGCATGAAAACTTGTCTCCCATCCAAGAAACAATACAATAGCAACAATAAAAATCAGTGTATACTCCTATGCCTAGAGACTACATTAAAAAAGAAAAGCCAAAGCTCCTCTCCCAGCACAAAGGGTGATAATATTTACATACGGTTAGGTGGGTACAGGAACAACTAGAACAGAGCTCTCACAACATGGTGATATGGAGCACAAAAGGAAGGCTTACAGCGTAGGTGGAAATTCTTAGTAGCCTAAAAGATATGTTTTTGGCATAGTAAGGTATAAATAATAAGACTCTGAAAGGCTTCATTAAAGAAGCATGTGGAACAAAACATAGAAATAAATTACACACATACACACAGACCACATATCCGGAAGAAAAGTTGAGCTTACTGACATTACATACCAAGGCAAATATCGATCAACACCTACTATTGGTATATAGCATGTGATGTGAACAGAGCAAATTTAAAATAATTGGAAACTCCAATCCAAGGGAAGGTCCTCCTCTCCCCCAACCCCTTTAACATTGTTTTTAGAAGAGGTTATTGACAAAAACACCAACTGACTGATTTAGAAACAAGTTTCTAGGAAAAGTTCTTCAGATATTTGATATTTGGCCCAGTTTCTTTTACTTTCCACATCTATACTCTCTTAAAAAAGAAGTGTTTGGGCTTGCCTGGTGGCTCAGTGGTAAAGAGTCACCTGCCAGTGCAGGAGATGTGGGTTGGATCCCTGATCTGGGGACATCCCGCATACTGCGAGGTAACTAAGCTTGTGTGCCACAACTATTGAGTTGAGGCTGCGTTCTCGAACCCATGTGCCGTAACTACTCAAGTCTGAGTGCCCTGTGGCCTGTGCTCTGCAACAAGAGAAGCCAGTGCAATGAGAAGCCTGTGCACCACCGACTAGAGAGTAGCCCCAGCTCACCACAGTTGCAGAAAATCCCTCTCAGCAATGGACACACAGCACAGATGTGAGTAAATAAATAAATAAATTTAAAAATACAAGCATTCAAAATTGACAGCTAATTTATTATTTATTATCTGTGAGTTGTGACAGGAGAACACAGAGATGCAGAATTCTCTGTGATTGTTGGGTAATACCTAATTGAGTCAGAAAATTTAGTTAGTTAGAATGCTGCACAATCTCAAAAGATTATGGAGTTGGTCTTGAGCCCTCTTTTCTAATTCTCCCTACTTGGTGATCTCATTGGTCACAGGACTTTAAATACCAACTGTTCATTGATGATTCCCAAATTTACTCCCCTAGGCCAAAACCTCTCCTGTAAGGTCCAGATTCACATCCAGTTATTTGTCCTCTCCAGCGGGGATCTCTGTTATCGGTGAACTCCCTATCCCAACCCCTACTCTACCTTCCACAAATCTGCCCTGGCCTAGAAATCCTCATCTCAGAAAGAGGTACAAGCCTCAGCTCAGTTGCTCTCATCGTGAAGCTGGAGTAGTCTCTGACTTACTCCTTCACCCCAACCCTCTATCCAACTTATCAGTAAGCCCTCCAGGTCCTGCTTCTGCTGCTGCTGCTAAGTCGCGTCAGTCGTGTCCAACTCTGTGCTACCCAACAGACCCAGGTCCTTCCTCAAATCTATATAATTCTTGTGCCACCTGTAACAGCCTCCCTACTGGCCTGCCTGCATCCATCCTTTATCTCCTACAGTCTGTTCTCAACCCAGTTGTCAGAGCCATCTTTTTAAATAAACTGTGGAAAATTCTGAAAAAGATGGGCATACCAGACCACCTGACCTGTCTCTTGAGAAACCTGTATGCAGGTCAGGAGGCAACAGTTAGAACTGGACATGGAACAACAGACTGGTTCCAAATAGGAAAAGGAGTACGTCAAGGTTGTATATTGTCACCCTGCTTATTTAACTTACATGCAGAGTACATCATGAGAAACACTGGGCTGGAGGAAGCACAAGCTGGAATCAAGATTGCTGGGAGAAATATCAATAACCTCAGATATGCAGATGACATCACCCTTATGGCAGAAAGTGAAGAAGAACTAAAGAACCTCTTGATGAAAGTGAAAGAGGAGAGTGAAAAAGTTGGCTTAAAGATTAACATTCAGAAAACTAAAATTATGGCATGTGGTCCCATCACTTCATGGCAGATAGATGGGGAAACAGTGGAAACAGTAGTTGACTATTTTTCTGGGCTCCAAAATCACTGCAGATAGTGATTACAGAAATGAAATTAAAAGACACTTACTCCTTGGAAGGAAAGTTATGACCAATCTAGATAGCATATTAAAAAGCAGAGATATTACTTTGCCAAAAAAGGTCTGTCTAGTCAAGGCTATGGTTTCTCCCGTGGTCATGTGTGGATGTGAGAGTTGGATTATAAAGAAAGCTAAGCGCTGAAGAATTGATGCTTTTGAACTGTGGTGTTGGAGAAGACTCTTGAGAGTCCCTTGGACTACAAGGAGATCCACCTAGTCCATCCTAAAGGAGATCAGTCCTGGATGTTTACTGGAAGGACTGATGTTGAAGCTGAAACTCCAATACTTTGGCCACCTCATGCGAAGAGCTGACTCATTGGAAAGGACCCTGATGTTAGGAAAGATTGAGGGCGGGAGGAGAATGGGACGATAAAGGATGAGATGGTTGGATGGCATCACCGACTCAATGGTCATGGGTTTGGGTGGACTCTGGGAGTTGGTGATGGACAGGGAAGCCTGGTGTGCTGTGGTTCATGGGGTCACTAAGAGTCGGACATGACTGAGCAACTGAACTGAGCTGAACTGAACTGGCCTGCCTGCTTCCATCCTTTATCTCCTACAATCTGTTCTGCACTCAGTTGCCAGACCCATCTTTTTAAAAGTAGAAATATGGTCACGGTCATTTCCATGTTGAGAACCTTCCAATGGCTTCCCCCATCCCTCTTGGGAAAAAAAAATTCAAATTTCTTACTATTGCCTATGAAGTCTTACATCATCTGGCCCCTGCCTACTTCTCAAGTTCTTTTTTCAATGACTCATCAAATATGCCAAACTTTTTCCACCTCAGAGCCTTTGGACATGCTAGTCACATTGCTTAGACTAGTCTTTTCCTTATTTTCTTATGGCAGGCTCCTCCCCACTAAGTATGACTTCTGCAGGGAGGTCTTTCCTAATCTCCAGTTTAAGCACTGCTCCTTTTTGTTTCAGTCACAGAACTACAACAACTTGTAATTATAAATGTGTCTGCATGCTTAATTCTGTCTTCACTACTGTATAGAATAAGCTTCATGAGAGAAGGAACTATGTCTGCTTTATTCATCAAAGAATACTTAATCGCCTAGAACAGTAGGTGCTTATTGCCTAGCACAATACCTGACACAGAGTGATATCCAGTATATATATTTTTAGAATTAATAAATCAATGAATGAAGATATTTCAAAAGCAACTGGAGAAATACATGGAAATAATGAGAAGATCAAGAGAACCTGGGTTGCATATACTACCATATTCCCTAACACACCATGCAGACTTCTTCTAGATTTCTACCACAGCAGATATTCCATATTAAATAATGTATTACTAGTCATAAGCATCAGTGAAGGTATATGGAAAAGAATAAGAAAAAAATTTAGCCATAGCCTAACTAAATATATTACACTAGGATTGCAACTAGCAAACTTTAATGGTGCAATATGATACTCATGATCTTGTAAATGATTATTAATTATCTAAGCTACATAAATAATAAATAGGCAGAAAAATAAGATCAAAGTAGCAAGTGAACAACTCAAAAAGTCTAGTTGAAGATTGTTTGATTTTCTAATGTGAATCATAGAAAATCTTTAAAGATACAGCATTTGGTATTCTTATTTTTCATAATTAAACAAATTGGTGACTAAATTACATGAATTTCCTCTAAATCTCATGTCTATATCTTTTTTAAAAAAATGTGTCCAGGAGTATATAGTTCAAAATTTTAACAGTGAAAAGTCTAAGAACTAAAATATGATGACCATATTTTCCAAACAAAAAATCAGAATGTATACTGACAAACATTTTTTAAAACAAGAGTTGAAAAATCTTAAGTATTATCATCTCCATATTACAGATAAAAGTACAGGGACTCAGTCAAGTAATTCATCCAAGATGAGAGTAAGAGAATCAGTATTCAAACTAGGTTTTTGTTTCTCAGAGGCTCATACTATATCCACTTTGCTACAGTGCATTCTACTATTTGCTTTTTCATTCACTCCAATATAAACTGAGTATTTACTAGATGCTACTGTGATTAACTTGATATAAGAAAGGAAATTCTTACTTGTCCTTAAAGCTCAAAAATAATTTCCAGAATCTAACAGGGTTGAGGGGAACTCACCTGCCAATACAGGCAACTCAAGAGATGGGGGCTCACTTCCTGAGTTGGGAAGATACCCTGGAGAAGGAAATGGCAAGCCACTCCAGTATTCCTGCCTGGGAATCCCATGGACAGAGGAGTCTGGCAGGCTACAGTCTGTGAGGTCGTTCGCAAAGAGTTGGACACAACTGAGCATGTGCATGCTCACTCTCTCTCTCTCTCTCTCTCTTTCTCTCTCTCTCTCTCTCTCTCTCTCTCTCTCACACACACACACACACACACAC
>ML664177.1:33267118-33293692 GCA_007570785.1 Antilocapra americana | reverse complement strand
TCTCTTTCTCTCTCTCTCTCTCTCTCTCTCTCTCTCTCTCACACACACACACACACACACACACACACACACACACACACACACACACACACGGAAGAGGGGGCGGAGGGAAGCTACTTGAAACAAAGAGGGTCAACTGTCTGTCTTCTTTGTTAGATTTGCTCGAACATCATGTGACATCCATTTGAGGCCTCTGGCCCATCAGAAAGTCATCAAAACAAGATGCATTGTTTCCAAGTCTCAGCCAAGGCTCACGAAAATTAAGCTGGTAAAAGCAATAAATACAATATTGGAATTCTAAATTTTGACACCTAAAGATGTAAGAGAATTAGAATGTTAGAGAGAAGCCTGTTTTAAAAAGATTAATGTTACAAAATAATTTGTTAAGAATCAAAAAATACAATAAAATGACAATCAAGTATAAGCCCATACTTAATATAGTTATGCATGTGCTGCTAGGATAAAAAATCTTCTATTCATTTATACATCTATCTGCCCATCAAACATTATTGAGTGCATACTACATAGGACACTTGGCTGAATGGTACCTAAGGCTGAATCAAATGTGGATCACACTCTTAAGTAGTCTTCAATTTAGTACTAGAAGGAAAAAATAATTACATGGTAGAAAGGAGAGCTTACTTTCTTTCGAGGATTAGGGTGGGCGTTGTGGACAAGTGGTGTTTAAACAGGAGCCTGACACAGAGAAGATGTGGACATATGGAGATGTGAGGAGAATATACTTATGTATTCTGACTGGGTGGAGCCAGCAGGTTGAATACCATAAAGAGGTTAAATGGAATCCAGGCTTCATCCTTGAGTCCATGATTTTGCTATTAACTCATCCCACTTAACTCATAAAAGTTGAGATACTTCCTACTTCTAAACTATAAAATGGAGCTAGTATTATCCTCCTCCTTGTCTGGGACTTCATGAGGAGTAATTAATACTTACAAAGCAGTAATACTCTCAGAAGAAGTTTCTTTTCCTGAATTTTAAAAGATAGAAAATTATTTAAAAAAATTATTTTACACATTACATTTTCTAGTTTCTCCTTAATAAGTTTTGCATCAACCATAGTTACCTTCTCTATTAAAGCCAATTTAATAAATAAAACTCAGACAATTCCTCAAAGCATCATAGAATTCTTTGGCCTCCTTGGATCTTCGCTGGCCTGCTTATTAGGCTAACAACCAAGGAAAGACACAGCAACTGCCTACAAGGTGTAATAGTGAGATAGAAAATATACTCAGATGAATTAGTTTGTTGCAATCAAAATATAAGCTTCTTAACATTAAGTAATTCTCAGAGACTAGAAGGGTTGTTACAAATGGATTTAGTCCAACTTACACAGATGAGGGAACTAAGGCTGAGGGAGATCTAATGACCTGCCCAAGATTACCCATATGATTAACGGCAGACCTAGGATTTCCATTTCTGGTCTGTCATTCTTTCTTTTAAACAAGAGGTCAAAAATCAGGACTCGCTGGAAAAATTCTGTCTACAGAATTGTTCAGTATAGCCCCCATGGTATCTTTTTTTTTTTAATTGTTAATCTGAACTCTTAAAGCAAGACATACACAGAGACTTGTTACAGACTGTCTATTCCCTAAGTCTGTGTGTGCTTGGGATTCTCCAGGCAAGAATACTAGAGTGGGTTGCCATTCCCTTTCCAGGGGATCTTTCCAACCCAGGGATGGAACCCAGGTCTCCCGCATTGCAGGTGGATTCTTTACCATCTGAGCCTCCAAGAAAACCCCTTGATAGTCTCAACGCTGGTAGAATGAATTCTGACCGTTTTCTCTATGCTCTCTTCTCTAATAGTAGATGATGAATTTAAACAAGGAAGTTAAATAATTCCCTACCATCCCAAATGCCATTTTTTTTCTTTTCCTTAATAATATTAGCTCATTTTTGAGTAGTGTGTGTGTGTGTTAATCACTCAGTTGTGTCTGACCCCATGGACTGTAGTTGGCCAGTATCCTTTGTCAGTGGAATTCTCTAGGCAAGAATACTGGAGTGGGTTGCCATTCCCTTCTCCAGGGGATCTTCCTGACACAGGGATAAACCTGGGTATCCCGCATTGCAGGCAGAATCTTTACCATCTGAGCCACCAGGGAAGCCTCATTCTTTGTGTAGGACATGTTATAAAAACACGGAGATATGCTCAAGGTTATAAAGCTCACTAATGATAGACCTAGGGCTAGACCCTGGGATTATGGGCTGGGTTCAGAGGCCTTTTATTTCTCTTCCAGTTTTATTCAAATATACATACAGCACTGTATAAATTTATGTATACAGCATAAAGATGTGACTTACCTATATCATGAAACAATTTCACAGTGACCATCCATCATCTCATATACATACAAAATTAAATAGGAAAGTTTGTGTAATGACAACTCTTTGGATTTACTCTCTCGACAACTTCCATAGTTGACCTACAACACTGTCAGTTCCTATTACACAACACAGTGATTTTTCTCTATACACTTTAAAATGATCACTATGTTAAGTCTAGTCATGATGTCACCATACAAAGATATTACTTAGTTATTGACTATATTCTGCACACTATATATTTCATATCTGTGACATTTATTTTGCAACTGAATTTTGCACCTCTTAATCTCCTTCACCCACTTCTTTATTCCCCTATCCCCTTCTCCTCTGGTAATCATCTGTTTGTTGTCTGTATTTATAACTGTTTCTGTTTTATGTTTGTGTTGTTTGTTTTTTAGATTCCACATTTAAGCGAAATGATACAGTATTCGTCTTTCTCCGACTTATTTCACTTAGCACAATATTGTCTAGGTCCATCCACACTATAGCAAATGGCAAGGTTTCACCCTTTTAATGGCTAAGTAATATTCCATTGTATATATTCCACATCTTCCTTATCCATTCATCTTCTGATGGGCATTTGGGCTGCTTCCATATCTTGGCTACTGTAAACAACACTGCAATGAACACAGGGGTAAATATATCTTTTCAAATCAATGTTTTTGTTTTTTTTGGATTAATACCCAGGAGTGGAATTACTGTATCATATGGTAGTCCTACTTTTAATTTTCTGAGAAAACTTTATACTGACTTCCACCATAGCTGCACCCATTTACATTCCCATCAACAATGCACAAGAGTTCCTTTTTCTCCACATCCTTGCCAACATTTGGTAAATGTTATCTTTTTGATAATAGCCATTCTGACAGGTGTGAGGTGATATTTCATTGTGGTTTTGATTTGCATTTCCCTGATGATTAGTGATGTTGAGCATCTTTTCAGGTGTCTGTTGACCATCTGGATGTCTTCTTTGGAAAAATGTCTATTCAGATCATCTGTCTATTTTTCAGTTGAGATTTTTGCATTTCATTTTTTTTTTTTTTTGGACATGGAGTTATATGAGCTCTTGTATATTTTGGATATTAACCCTTTATCAGACACATCATTTGCAAATATCTTCTCCAATTCAGTAGGTAGCCATTTTATTTTGTTGAGAGTTTCCTTTGCTGCAGTTTGATGCAGTCTCATTTGTTTATTTTGCTTTGTTCTCCCCTGTCTGAGAACACATATCCAAAAAAAATGTTACTGAGACCAATGTCAAAGGGAGTATGCCTACATTTTCTTCTAGAAGTTTTGTGGCTTCAAATCTTATGTTTAAATCTTAAACTTTATATAAGATTGCTCTGGGCCTTACAGTAGTAAGATACACTGTGTTCATGGGTTGGAAGAATTGATATTATTTAAATGACCATACTACCCCAAGAAAAATACAAGTTAAAGCAATTCCTATTAAAGTACCAAAGGCATTGTTCACAGAACTAGAACAACTATTCTAAAATCTATATGGAAACACAGATAAGTCTTTTTATTCAGCTTTGAGCCCAAAGGACCAAATAGCATATCCCACAACAATTCATCTATAGTTTCTTTTCAGAAAAATATTTATATCAAACTAAAAGTGAACATATTTCAATCAAAAGTATATTTCACACAAGGTATAGTGAGTCTGAAAGATAGTAAGTAGCATCTACATGACTATATGTTCCAGGTTGTCTTCAAATACAAATGTATAACCAATGATCACAAATGGACTGTAAGTGTTAAATGACTAAACATTTAGAAAAGAAGAAAACTAAAGACTAGAAAGTAGAATTTAATATTTCCCTGCCAACATCTACACATATGTGAAGTACTGAAGATATCCCAAACCTCAGCTACAGTAGCTATAAAATAAGTTTATTGTCAGTCAGCCACCAAAGAATAGTGGAATGGCTTTTAGATGAAAAAGAGAAATAGAATTTTTATATTAAATAGAATTAGGGAATTGTAAACCATCTGCAGCACCATTTCCCCAATTTTATTAATAACAAACTAAGAAAAGTACACCTGGGAAATGTATTAGAACTTGAAAAATTCCCTAAAAAAACTATAAAATGAACTCAAATGTTTAAAAGCTTCAGGGAAAAAAAAATTAAATGTCTCCATTGAGAAACAGCCTGCATAACTGGCTTCTTAAAATGTAAAGAAA
Organism: Antilocapra americana; assembly: GCA_007570785.1. Classification (NCBI taxonomy): domain Eukaryota; kingdom Metazoa; phylum Chordata; class Mammalia; order Artiodactyla; family Antilocapridae; genus Antilocapra; species Antilocapra americana. The sequence goes on along the minus strand of ML664177.1, from coordinate 33,289,161 downwards.
AATTGTTTTGTTATAGAATTCAATGGCTAGAGGATTCTTGGACATACATAGGTTGGTACATAGCTATCAACTTTGTCACCTGAATAGCTATACGTTAAGTTTTATTTAACTTTTCCTAAAATGAGAATATAATCTTTAATTTTTAGGAAACAATGTTCTGGGGGCATACTCAGAACTGGACCATTTACTCCTTCCTAAAACTCTTTTGGCATCTGTGATATCACTCTCTACTGGTCTTCCTCAAACTGCTTTCCAGTTGTTCCTTCTCAGTCTCTGTTAGGTATTTATTTTCTACTTACACTCCTTAAACACAAGGGCTCTCAGGCTCTGTCATTATCATCTACTTCCATGGGCATTCCTTCAGTGATTTCATCCCTCTCATTATAAACTAGTTTCCAATTTTCATCTCCAGTCCTCTTGGATATCCTACTGCCTAATGGGAACATATCTGCTTAGATGTTTCACAGGATTACACACTCAGCAGCCCACAACTGAACTCATCTTCTTCCTGAAAAAGCTTTACTTCTTGTATCTTTGTAAATGGAATCTACCACCTGCTCAGATCAACAAACTTGAAAATCTTCAAGAGTCAATTTAGGCTTCTCCTTCTGCCTCATCTCTCACAAACCATTATCAAGGCCCTATACCACTTTACTTTTTATATTTTTCTCTAACCTGTTTCATCCTCTCTATCCCAACCACAATTGCTTTAGCTTGGGCCTCTGTTAGTTTTAGGACTTGGTTACTGCAATGATCCCCTCTAAGTCACAATTCTAACTTTGCTTCTCTGAATAAAGTTCTTTATGTTCTTCATTGCCAAAAGCAGTATTTCCTGTATCAGTTACCTATGGATGTTTATGAAAATGCCTATTTCTAGACCAGTATGAAATTTTACACACTTCCCAAGTGACTGTGATACAATGTAAAACTTGTGAAAGAAAGGCTAAAGTTTAAGTCCAAAATTCTTACCAAGGAACACAAGGCACTGAAGGACTTGGCCCTTTGTCTACTTAGCTCTCTAAGCTAGCATCTCCCTCTCTCCCCCATCAAGTCTTTATTATCTAGAATACAGAACTTTTTGCACTTATCTCAGAGCCTTTGGTTTCCCTGCTTTTGTTTTTCTTCTCCTTACTTCAGTTCATGAAGCCTTACTCAACCTTTTTGGAATCATGAAAGAAGGTCCATCATGAAACTGCTTTTATTTTATCAAGCAGACACTTAGCTCCCAAATCCTATTAACCAAAAACTGGCTTTCCTTGAAATAGTATCACAGAAAGATATTTGGTCTTTGTCCCTGGCTCCAGGCACAGAGCTCCTAAAGCCCTTGTGATTTCCTGAGTGATAAGGGTGAGGGAGCATCTTTTGTTCTAATGAGGTGACTCTTGGTGGGTCCCTAAATAGCTTCAGGATGGAAACTAGTAGCCAGAACAATCAAGTCTTACTTGGAAGCTTGGAAATTTCAGCCCTACTCTGCAAACACTAGGAAGAAGAGAGGGGTCGGAGACCGAGTCAATCATCAACAACCAATGATTTAATCAATCATGCCAAGGTGATGCAATCTCCATAAAAACCCTGGAAAGATAGGACTCTGAGAACTTTCAGGTTGGTGAACACATCAAGGTGCTGAGATGGTGAGACACCTGGAAAGGTCATGGAAGCTCCATGACCCTTCCTCATAGCTTGCCTTATGCATCCCTTCCTTTTGCCTAGTCCTGGAGTTGTATCCTTTTTAATAAACTGGTAACAGCAAGTAAAGTACTTTCCTGAGTTCTATGAGTGCTTCTGGCAATTATTATTGAGCCGGAGGAGAGAGGTTGTGGGAACCCCTGACTTTGTAGCCAAGTTGGATAAAAGTGTGAGTAATGTGGGGACTCAATACTTGAGAGACTGGTGTCTGAAGTAAGGACAGTCCTGTGGGACTACATCCTTTAATTTATGGAGTCAGATGGTAACTCTGGGTAGTTATCAGAACTGAACTGACACATAGCTGGTGTCCTCAGAGAATCGGAGAGTTGGTTGCTGTCAGGAGGAAAAACAACATTTCACTTGCCTTTAGAAGCATGTGTATTCTCTAAAGGAGACGGAACTTATGATTAGGAAAATAAGTAAAATTATTATCCTTCTCCATCTTTATGAATCTACTGCTAAAATCAAAGGCATCTCATTCTAATACAACCAGAAACAACAAAGGAAGACTCTCTGGGATTTTCCACTGACCAGATTTTCAAAAACAATCCTTAAAGTACCCCATTTGACCTGTTAAAATTGATGACAGGAAACTGGAATCATTAAGAGGAAATGTAACAATGCCTTTCACGGTACTGAAGTGGATTAAGTCTAATTCTACAGTTTCCTGAAGGAGAAAGCCCACATTTCTATATGGGCTTTTCTAATATCCTCCAAACTTAAACTCACATCAGTAAATGTTAGGTTTGATTAAGGGTAATTTTCATGAAAACTTAAAGGATTCAAGTGCATCTTTAAAAGAGGTTTTCAACATTTATCAGAGGGCCTCTTTGTTTTCTCCTTGAAAACTGCTTCTGTTACAAAAATATGTCATTCACTGTAAAAGAAAAATGTTAAAAATATAAAAGCATACAGAACACGTCAAGTCTTAAAGTGTTAGTTACTCGCTCAGTCACGTCCGACTCTGCAACCCCGTGGACTGCAGCCCTCCAGGCTCCTCTGTCTATGGGATTCTGACAAGAATACGGAGTGGGTTGCCATTCCCTTCTCCAGGGGATCTTCCTGACCCAAGGATCTATCCCAGATATCCTGCACTGTAAGTAGATTCTTTACAGTCTGAGCCACCAAGGAAGCCCACAAGTCTTAAAAACTACCCATGATTCTACCATCCCAAGGGAGTCAATGGTTTTATGTATTACCTTCTAGATACACACACAGAAAAGTGTTTTATTAAGTAAAAAGTGATTTCACACTCTTGAAGTGTTTTAAAACATGCTTTTATAAGTCAAAATTTACTGTCACTGTAATTTTTAAAATTATTTACTTTAAATCAAACAAATGAGACAAGAATACATTGTTTAAAAAATTCCAACGACCCTAATAAACATAAAGTTCCTTTTAGAAAAATCCCAGGCTGGGTTACCTCCCAAGTTAAGTGGACCTATTACCCAGACTTTTAGATATGTGTATGTGTACATTTGCAGAACAGAATGATGTTTTATTTTACATAAATAGTATTATATTTGCATGTACATTTGGAGTCACTCAGTCGTCTCTGGCTTTTAGTGATCTCATGGACTATAGCCCGCCAGGCTACTCTGTCCATGGGATTTCCAGGCAAGAATACCGAAGGGGGTTGCCATTTCCTTTTCCAGGGTATCTTACTGACCAAGGGATCAAACCCACATCTCATGCATTGGCAAACAGATTCTTTATCATTTACTGTCCTGTAATTTGCTTTCTTTACTCGGTATGTGATTTGGAAGATCTTTCCCTGTTAATACACATGGATTTATCCGATTCTCCATAAGCTCTGCCTAGTTGTCCTGAGTGTAAGCATTCCCCTATGAATGAATACAGGATTTGTTTTGCTATTACAGACAATGCTACAACAATCATTCTTGTAGCACATGTCTGAGTTACATATAAGAATGCTTTTTCAAGGGTAGAAAACAAGAAAGGAAACTGCAGAGTCATAGTTACAGTGACTTTAAGTTTTAACAGGTACAACCAAATGGCCCTCCAGTGGCTATACCAAATTCTAGGTCCACAAACAGTTTATGATACTACTTTTTGCTCTATTCCTTCCTTCAGTTCAATTCAGTTGCTCAGTCATGTCCAACTCTTTGTGACCCCATGGACTGCAGCACGCCAGGCCTCCGTGTCCATCATAAACTCCCGGAATTTACTCAATCTCATGTCCATCGAGTTGGTGATGCCATCCAACCATCTCATCCTCTGTCGTCCTCTTCTCCTCCCACCTTCAATCTTTCCCAGCCTCACGGTCTTTTCCAATGGGTCAGTTCTTCACATCAGGTGGCTGAAGTATCGGAGCTTTAGCTTCACCATCTGTCCTTCCAATGAATAGTAAGGACTGATTTCCTTTAGGATGGACTGGTTGGATCTCCCTACAGTCCAAGGAACTCTCAAGAGTCTTCTCCAACACCATGGTTCAAAAGCATCAATTTTTTGGCACTCAGCTTTCTTTATGGTCCAACTCTCACATCCATGCATGACCACTGGGAAAAACCACAGCCTTAACTAGACAGACCTTTGTTGGCAAAGTAATGTCTCTGCTTTTTAATATTCTGCCTAGGTTGGTCATAACTCTTCTTCCAAGGAGTAAGCGTCTTTTAATTTCATGGCTGCAGTCACCATCTGCAGTGATTTTGGAGCCCCCCAAAATAAAGTCTGCCACTGTTTCCACTGTTTCCCCATCTATTTGCTGTAAAGTGATCAAACTGGATGCCATGATCTTACTTTTCTGAATGTTGAGCTTAAGCCAACTTTTTCACTCTCGTCTCTCACTTACATCAAGAGGCTCTTTAGTTCTTCTTTGCTTTCTGCTATAAGGGTGGTGTCATCTGTGTATCTGAGGTTATTGATATTTCTCCCAGCAATCTTGATTCCAGCTTGTGCTTCATCCAGCCCAGCACTTCTCATGATGTACTCTGCATATAAGTTAAATAAGCAGGGTGACAATATGCAGCCTTGACGTACTCCTTTCCTGATTTGGAACCAGTCTGTCATTCCATGTCCAGTTCTAACTGTTGATTCTTGACCTGCATACAGATTTCTCAAGAGGCAGGTCAGGTGGTCTGGAATTCCCATCTCTTTCAGAATTTTCCAGTTTGTTGTGGTCCACATAGTCAAAGGCTTTGGCATAGTCAATAAAGCAGAGATAGATGTTTTTCTGGAACTCTCTTGCTTTTTTCATGATCCAATGGATGTTGACAATTTGATCTCTGATTCCTCTACCTTTTTTAAATGCAGCTTGAACATCAGGAAGTTCATGGTTCATGTACTGTTGAAGCCTGCCTTGGAGAATTCTGAGCATTATTTTACTAGTGTGTGAGATGAGTGCAATTGTGCAGTAGTTGGAGCACTCTTTGGTATTGTCTTTCTTTGGGATTGGAATGAAAACTGACCTTTTCCAGTCCTGTGGCCACTGTTGAGTTTTCCAAATTTGCTGGCATATTGAGTGCAGCACTTTCACAGCACCATCTTTTAGGATTTGAAATAGCTCAACTGGAATTCCATCACCTCCACTAGCTTCATTCGTAGTGATGCTTCCTAAGGCTCATTTGACTTCTCATTCCAGGATGTCTGGCTCTAGGTAAGTAATCACACCATCGTGATTATCTGGGTCGTGAACATCTTTTTTATATAGTTCCTCTGTGTATTCTTGCCACTTCGTCTTAATATCTTCTGCTTCTGCTAGGTCCATACCATTTCTGTCCTTTATTGTGCCCATCTTTGCATGAACTGTTCCCTTGGAACCTCTAATTTTCTTGAAGAGATCTCTAGTCTTTCCCATTCTATTGTTTTCCTCTGTTTCTTTGCATTGATAGCTGAGGAAGGCTTTTTTATATCTCCTTGCTATTCTTTGGAACTCTGCATTCAATTGGATATATCTTTCCTTTTCTCCTTTGCCTTTGACTTCTCTTCTTTTCACAGCTATTTGTAAGGTCTCCTCAGACAACCATTTTGCCTTTTTCATATTCCCTCAGTACACCAGTTATTATCAAATTAAATTTTCTAACCCATGGGTGAAAATGTTTATCTTATTTTTACATTTCTCTAATTACTAATGAAGTTGAATGTATTTTCTTATGAGTCATTTTTATTCCCTCTTCCATGAATTTATTTTTGCTATTATTATTTTTAAGAGTTCTTTATGGATCAGGAGTACAAAGCATTTGCTCTATATATTGCAAATACTTCTCAATTATTGCTTGTTTTCTGTTGTAATTATGCTGTCTTATTTTATTAAAATGTGTATTTTGACATAGTCAAATTTATTAATCTTTTTTTAGGGCTTTTGTGTTTAGTCACCTACTTAAGATTTTTCCTTTCTCAAGGGAACATAAACTTTCCTATATTTTTCCTCTAATAACTTTATATATTTAAAAATGTGTAGGTCTATAACCCACTAGGATTTATTTTTCAGTTCAATGTAATGTGGGGCTCTAACTCTTATTTTCATATGGACAGCTAATTACCAACTCCAGCTGTAGTTCTTCCTATCACCACTGATTTGAAACATTATTTCTATCATGCAGTAAGTTCCTATATACACACATGGACCTGTATCTGTTTTATTAATTTATACTGCTTTAGGAAAAGTTTATAATATTTTGATATCGTCTAGGGCACATCTTCTCTAACTGTCTTATTTAAAAGTATCTTGCTGGACATCCCTGGTGGCTCAAAGCTGAAGAATCCACCTGCCAGTAAAAAACTCACAGTTTTGATTCCTGGTCGGAGAAGATCCCACATGCCAAGGAACAACTAAGCCTGTGCACCACAACTATTGAGCCTGTGCTTTAGAGCCTGGAACCACAACTATGGAGCTGACACACAACTTCTGAAGCCTGCATGCCAGGAGAGCCCATGTTCCACAACAAGAGAAGCCACTGCAATGAGAAGGTCCTGCACGGCAACTGGAGAGTAGCCTCCACTCGCCACCACTAGAGAAAAGCCCTCGCGACAACAAAGACAAAACACAGCCAAAAATAAACAAATTTAAAAAAAAATATATATATAATAAAAATAAAAGCATCTTGCTATTCTTGAGCATCTTCTCTTCCACACAGTTTTTAGAATTAAGTTCCAAAAAGCCAGTTAGGATTCTGATGGGGATTGCACTGAAGCTGTAAGTTACCTGGGGCAGATATGGCCTCTCTGCAATATTAAGCCTTTGCTTTGACGAACATGCACAAATCTCCACTCAGGTTTTCTTTGACATGCTTCAGTAGGGTTCACATAGGTCTTACAGATTTCTTGTCCAAGTGCTGCCAGGCACAGCAGGCACTCTATAAATGATAGCTATTATTATTACTAAGGGTTTATTGGTTGCAGTAGACTAAAAATAAACCAGGAAGCATATTCTAGAAACCACTGTCAGTTTCCCAGGACAAAACCAAATCTGATCCTAAATTAGCCTTCAACCCCCATCTCCCCTCCTATTCTTATCTCTATTTCAATGAAAAGGTCAATTTTTCAGAATTATTTTAAAAATAAGTTTTAAAAATCTAATTTTAGTCACTAATATAGTAACTCACTAGAGAATATATTTAAGCCTTGAACAGTCTTGAACAGTCTCTGGGCAGATCCTTAATAAAACACTAAAAGCATCTAAAAATACATTTCCAAGACAGAGCATATAAATCACATTTCCTATGCAGGAACTGAGGTTTCTACTCTATGGATCCAGAGGTCAGTTAACAGAATTATCTCTCAGCGTGTTCCGTATGCCTGCCAATAATTACCATAAAATGCAAGGAACAAAACCCAATTAGAGTACTCAAATTATATTCCGTGGTTTCAAAGACTCTTTACCAAGAGTATACAGTATCTTTGAATGCTAAAACAGAATAGGACCTTAGAGATTCAACTCCTATTTCTCAGATGTGAAAACTAGGGCCGGATAGATGGAGATAGGCTAGGGTCACAGAATTAAATGGGAGCAAAGCCAGAAGAATGGCTCTTCTACCATGCCAGTGTTACTTCTTCCAGATCATGCAACCTGTGTTACTTTGGGGCCACCTATTTCAGGATTCACCTATTCCTATGGATGATATTTTGGTAACAATAGCCAGGATCAGTAATTAATTAATGTCATTAAAGCAAGCTATTACCATAGAATGCATTCAATAGAATAAAAAATGTCTTGGAGCATGCACAGGGATTTTTGTACATTCGGGATGTTATCATTATGGAATTGTTTAATGAGGATTAACGGAGGATAAGGTTGAGTTTTAGAAGGAAATAAAAAAAAAACAGGGCACTTCAGATGTGTTTCATAGATTCATCTATGTGTGTTTGTAGACTCATCTAAAATGACATATGGAATTTAAGATTAGAGTTTAAGACAGGAAAGATAAGCAGGCCAGTCTTTCACATGAGCTGTTCAGACAACATACCCTGAAGTCAGGCTCAGTTCAGTTAAGTCACTCAGTCGTGTCTGACTCTTTGTGACCCATGGACTGCAGCACGCCAGGCTTTCCTGTCCATCACTAACTCCTAGAGCTTGCTCAAACTCATGTCCATCAAGTCGGTGATGCCATCCAGCCATCTCATCCTCTGTCTTCCCCTTTTCCTCCTGCCTTCAATCTTTCCCAGCACCGGGGTCTTTTCCAATGAGTCAGTTCTTTGCATCAGGCTACCTGGATTCTAATCCTGTTCTACCCCTTATCTGTTCTTCAATTTCCTCATCCGTAAAATGAAGACAATAAGAGCACCTATCCTCAGAAGGTTCTGGGATCATACCTGCAAACAGTTCAGAAGAGTGCCTGGCAGTTCAAGATAAATGCTCAGGAAATGTTGGTTATTCTTCTTTCTGTCTCTTTAGAGAGAAGAAAATCTGTGATCCTCACAGAACAGGGAATAGATCTATTTTTAAATGGTCTTCTGCATTGGAGGTTAGGGGACACTGTTACTAAATATTAATGTTAGAAAATAATTTTCAGCTTTGTAATTTAATGTGAAGATAAACATTTCCTTCCTCATGTTTTATAAAACTCAGGATGATTTTACCAAATGCAGAACACTGAAGATAAAGGAAGAAATTGCTTAGACAGATACTGCACTGACCTCACTGCAGAAAATGACAGACACCAGCAAGCTGAAATCTTGTTAGCTGAAGACTCCAAATCCAAGCTGAAGACTGGGGAGCCTTCATGGTTCCATGGAATGGTTAGAACGGACTTTGAAGAGCATCAAATGTTAAGTGTATTCCTTTCCCACCAAAATTTCAGAAAACAGAATTGGAGCTTTATATACGATACTTAGTTCCACAGTAAAGACAAACTTGGAAACTGTGCAACCCTCTAGGGAAGGATCCATATGAATGCAAAATACAAACTTAGTAATTTTTACAAATCAAATACTTTGATGCTTTATGTTGCTATAGTTTTAAAAGCAATGTTAATTACATAAACACCAGAAAAAGTCACTATAAAGAAAGGAAATTAAAATAACTTCTTAATTTCCTAAGTAACTTATCATCCTTCTAATTTAAAATAATGAAAGGCATTTTATAGAAAAATCGAATCTGGTTTTTTAAAGGAGCAAACAAATAGTGTTGTTAAGTGGATAGCCACCTGCAAACAAATTAAGCTGGACACTTACACAAAAATCAATTCAAAATGGATCAAAGAGCTAAATATAAGGGAAAAACTATAAAACTCTCAAAAAGAAACAGAGGGGTAAATCTTCATGACCGCGGGGTTTACAAAGGATTCTTAGATACACACGAAAAGCACAAGTACAAAACAAAAAATAGATAAATTTGATGTCATCAAAATTAAAAAGTTTTGTGCTTCAAAGGACACCATGAAGGAAATAAAAGACAATCCACAGGAGAAAATATTTGCAAATCATATATCTGACAAGGGACTTGTTCCTAGAATATACAAAGAACTCTTCAGTTCAGTTCAGTCGCTCAGTCATGTCCGACTCTTTGCAACCCCATGGACTATATAGCACGCCAGGGCTCCCTGTCCCTCACTAACTCCTGGAGTTTACTCAAACTCATGTCCATTGAGTCCGTGATGCCATCCAACCATCTCATCCTTTGTCGTCCCCTTCTCCTCCCACCTTCATCTTTCCCAGCATCAGGGTCTTTTCAAATGAGTCAGCTCTTCGCATTAGGTGGCCAAAGGATTGGAGTTTCAGCTTCAACATCAGTCCTTCCAATGAATGAACACTCAGGACCGATCTCCTTTAGGATGGACTAGTTGGATCTTCTTGCAGTCCAAGGGACTCTCAAGAGTCTTCTCCAACAGCACAGTTCAAAAGCATCAGTTCTTCGCCACTTAGCTTTCTTTATAATCCAACTCTCACATCCATGCATGACTACTGGAAAAACCATAGCTATAACTAGATGGACCTTTGTTGGCAAAGTAATGTCTCTGCTTTTTAATATGCTGTCTAGGTTGGTCATAACTTTTCTTCCAAGGAGTAAGCGTCTTTTAATTTCATGGCTGCAGTCACCATCTGCAGTGATTTTGGAGCCCCCCAAAATAAAGTCTGCCACTGTTTTCACATCTATTTGCTATGAAGTGATGGGACCAGAGGCCGTGATCTTACTTTTCTGAATGTTGAGCTTTAAGCCAACTTTTTCACTCTCCTCTCTCACTTTCATCAAGAGGCTCTTTAGTTCTTTTTCACTTTCTACCATAAGGTTGGTGTCATCTGCATATCTGAGGTTATTGATATTTCTCCCAGCAATCTTGATTCCAGCTTGTCCTTCCTCCAACCCAGTGTTTCTCATGATGTACTCTGTATATAAGTTAAATAAGCACGGTGACAATATACAGCCTTGATGTACTCCTTTTCCTATCTGGAACCAGTCTGTTGTTCCATGTCCAGTTCTAACTGTTGCTTCCTGACCTTCATATAGATTTCTCAAGAGGCAGGTCAGGTGGTCTGGTATTCCCATCTCTTTCAGAATTTTCCAGTTTATTGTGATCCATACAGTCAAAGGCTTTGGCATAGTCAATAAAGCAGAAATAGATGTTTTTCTGGAACTCTCTTGCTTTTTCAATCCAGTGGATACTGGCAATTTGATCTCTGATTCCTCTGCCTTTTTTAAAACCAGCTTGAACATCTGGAAGTTCACAGTTCACATATTGTTGAAGCCTGGTTCGGAGAATTTTGAGCATTACTAGCATGTGAGATGAATGCAGTTGTACTCTTACAACTCAATAATAACAACACAAACAACTCAATTTTTAAAAATGGGCAAAGTACCTAAACAGACATTTCTCCAAAGAAGATTTACAAATGGCCAAGAAGCACATGAAAAGATGTTCAACATCATTAGCTATGAGGTGAAAACAAAAATCAAAGCCACAATGAGACAACACCTCACACTCATAAAGACAGCTAGAATCAAAAAGTCAGATTGCTAATTGGAAATCTCAAACACTTGAGTTTCTTTATAAGGAATGTAAAATGGTGCAGCTGCTTTGGAAAAGTGGAAGTAACTCAAATTATTAAACAGTTACTACAAGACCTAGAAATTCCACTCCTTACATGTACATTGAAAAGAAATGAACATTTAAATCCATACAGAAACTTGTACATGAATGTTTATAGTGACATTATTCATCCTAGACAAAAGGTGGAAACAACATAAATATCCACCAGTGAATAAAAGGATAGACCAAATGTGACATACCAATATAATATTATCCAGCTATAAAGGAGGGAAATACTGATACATGCCACAATATGAATGAGCCTTGAAAATATTATGCTAAGTGAAAGAAGCCAGTCATAAAAGACAATATACTAGATGATTCCATACATATGAAAGTCCACAAGGGGGAAATCTATAGAGACAGAAAGTTGATCATTGATTGCTTAGGGTTGGGAGGGAATAGGATGGAGATAACAAGAAGGCAAGAGGTTTTTTATGAGATGATAAAAATGTTTTAAAAACTGACTGTGGTAATAGGTACATACATCAGTGACTACACCAAAAACCACTGACCACTTTAAATGTGTTAACTGAATAGTATGAATTTTATGTCAATAAAGTTATTAAAAAATAGTAAGTTTGGGACTTCCCTGGATGTCCAGTGGTTAGGACTCCATGCTTCCAATGCTGAGGGCATGGGTTCGATCCCTGGTCAGGGAACTAAGATTCCACATGCCTGGTGATACAACCAAAAATATAAAAATAATAAGTCTGAAAAATACTTTAAAAGATCATCCCACAAAAAAGCACCTAGACAGGTACTCATCTGATTTAGGTTCTAACCATGGATACTTTTACCAACACTCAATGGAAGAACAGAGTTGATTCAACTTAATCACAGGTTGGATCCACTGCACCAGAAGATTTCATTTGTTTAGCGCCTACCAGAATCACCCAAGAGTCTATTAACAATACACAGTCCTGAACTCCTTCAAAAGAGCTTTGGTAGGACAGAGATGAAGCCCATGAATCTGCTTTGCTGTTTCCACATGAGTCCAGTGCAGATGATTAGCAAACACATTTAATATAAACACTTTCCTGTGCTTTGCAAACTGGATGAAACTCATCAGATTTAATGTACATTTCTAAATCAATTCTAAAATGCTGAATATATACCTTAGTTACAGAAAAAATAGCCTCCAAACTCAAAACTTTTTTGAAAATTAGTCCAAAGGTAACTGCATCACTTTCAGACTTCTCATTTGAACAAAAGGGCCACTGAGCTCTAGAGAAAGAGCATAAATAGCCATAAAAAGCATAGTGCTGGACTACATTTTTATATAGTGACACACTTAAATCAAAAGGCTTTGGTATAGACCACATCACAAATACCTGGTACTACTAACTGGAGAATATTTACTCTTGGACATTTTAATGGTTATAATTTACAGCCTTATGTCTTGTTCATCCCCTCACTTTCCTAGACTCTATCAGAATTTTAAAAAGTAAAGAAAGAAAGTACAAGTAGACTTTTTCAATAGTAAATGTATAAACAAAATAACTTTTAGAAGTTCCTTATCTGGTATTTCATCTGGAAAATGTAGAAAGTCCAAAGCAATTCCCTCTATGAATTCACATTAAAAGGGGAGAGGGGGCAGAATTCAAAGTGCAGAAAAGACATGTCCCAAAGTTTATGAACTCCATCCCTTGGAGGGGGGACAACATGCTTTCTAGACCTTCAGTTTATTTACTCTTGCTTCATACTCAACTCTGAAGAGCTTAGTTTCCAGGTTTTCTAGTTGGAAGCAGTCATGAAGCAGCAAATTAGAAGTAAAGAACTACTCAAAAAAAAAAAAAAAAGAAAGAACTACTCAGAGACATGATGACAGCAGGAAGTGACAGCCAACACTACAACAATAAGGAAAAAGATTCAGTAAGGCTGTAAAAAGTACACACAAAAATATAACCTTACTTTGAAGAGAATCTCCTAAGGGCATTATGGTATTAAAGCTCAGTGTAAAACTTCCCATTCTTCCAAAGCTAATCTCTCCATCTATCTTCTGGAACCTTCTCCTCCTATTTCCTCCAGAATCTTGCTCGATGAATTATCTTCTCTTCCTTACCATATATTGACCCTTTTCTTGCCCAAGGACTCCTTCCCCTCATAAGAAAAATATTCTCAAGTCTCTCCCAAACAACACAAGGAGCCCTTCTTTCACCCATGCTCTTTTCTAATTACTTTCTTCTTTCCTTCAGAAACAACGTTTTGATAACAACCATCTCTACTTGCTACCTCCCCTTCCTCACCACTCATAAATCTCTTAGCTGGCTACAACACAATTGTCTTCTGACCACTTACTCCACTGTAGCTGCTCTCACATGGGTCATTAGTGCCCTCCTCGTTGCCAAAGTCAACTCATTTACTACTCTTGGCTCTGCTGAACTCTCTGAGACATCCGATCCAACAGTGACCAGTTCCTTCCTAAACTCCCTCTCTGCTTAGAGTCTGTGATGCCACACTCACTTGGAGTCTTCAGTTCTGGGACGCCAGTGGGACGTATGCAAAAAAAGGACAGAAGGGTTCATGATCAAACAGATTTGGGAAATATGGTATTAAAGTTAAACAGGTCTCTTTACTATAGGATTTTGCATAGTTCTTAGGATTTCCCACATTAACACTGATGTGCATTATGACTTAACAAGATGAGGTCAGCAGTGTTTCCCAAACTTACCTGACTCCCCCTTCCCTTTTAAAGAACTACCTCATAGGACAAATTGAGAAACATGTTTTGAGTAACATTGTTCTTGGTGTTCCTTTTCAGTCTTATCTGCAAGATCTTCCTCCTCCACTAGCCTCTCAAAGGTCCAAGTTCCTCAAAAGTTCACTTTCAGTGCTTCACCCATCTCACGCCTTTAGTCATCCACTTGTCTCAACTCACATATTCTCTGTAGGTGATCTCATTTACCCTCGTGGTTTCAACCCAACTCTAAAGTCAACAAGTGACTCTGACACTTACTAACATGGGCAATCTTGGGTCTTGGCTTCATAATCTATAAAACAGGAAAAATAATAACTAATTCATAAGGACTAAATTCATGAAGTATTTACCACACTGTATTCACATATTTAGACATTTAGGCAAAAGCTCAGTAAATGGTCTCAATCAGACCAAACCTGTCTCCAGTCTTTCCATGTGCCATCTGCCCCAGGGGTATGTACCAACTCTTGTCTCACAGCTTTGAAGGCAGGGCCTGATTATTTTAAACATTCTTATACCCATAGGGCCTGAAATATAAAAGACATTCAATTAAGATGTTTAAGATTGTTTAATTAATATTCATCAGATATGGATACACGTTATTTTTGGCTATTTCCAAAAATCAAATTCACCTTCGAAGGAAGATTTGCTATCTTTGGAGATACTTATAAGAGCTGAAGGCAATACCGAAAAAAAACAGGAGTTCCAAAGATGCTAGGCAAAGTCGCAACATTTGCACAAGTACACTGTCCACTTCCCTCGGAGACTAGACAACAGTCTCTTGCATATATAAGCTCTTTTATGTTTTTTAAAAGAATTAATCTTATTATCCAAATCCTGGAACTCCTTAACTAACTGAAATCTTCCAAATAAATAAAAAATTGAAGCCCAGAGCCAAATTGGCTACTCTTCATCAATATCTGCCTTAGACGTTTTCTTGCTTTTGAAAACTCTGTAATCCTCTCCAAGATAAGACCAGAAGAGTCAAAGTGCATCCACCCTGCCAAAACCTTAATCACGTTTCAATCCTTTCCCTACATTTTTCATCAAGAGTTTCTCCAAACCTCTCTTAGCTTTAGAAGGTTGATTATTAAAGACTATACACTTATTTATTATAAAAATGACTTACATTTCAACACAACTTCTCTTGTAGAAAAGTAGAAAAACCTCTAAATCTCTTTAAGTAAGAAAATAAATGTCTAAGTAGCTTTCCAGCTATCTATACCTGTCCCCTTTTTACTAGCAAACAGTATTTCCTGATATCATGGCAATATCTGTGCAGCTATCAAGATACAGAAACCAAATTTCCATGAGACCTAGTTCCATAACCACAGTAAGATTAAAAAAAAAAGCGCCACATCATAAAATAAGACTCAGTAGCTGAATTTAATTAACTCTAAATGGATAAATCATCCAATTGCAGATGAACAGATCTCAAAGGATATTAGGAGAAAAATAATCACAGATAAGAGAGACCACAAGATATTTAAAGTATTAAAAGTATAGGCTCATATATTATAAATGCCACATAAATTCCCGTGGTCACATAGTACTGATATTTAACCATTCTTACTACTAACTATCTGGAATCAGGTACCTACCCAGACACAGATTCCTAAGAATTTGCAATATAAGTTAAATTCTATAGGAGAATTGCCAGTATGTTATTACCCGTTCCCATATTAAGCAAAGAAACACCACCCCGTTACTAACATACTACATCACTTCATGAGTCACTTTAAAACAAGATTTTCCTCCTTTAAGACAACTCTATACCAAGCAACAAGTGATAAGGTACAAGTTTAGACAACTTTACTTTCAGTAGAACATATCTGACAGCACTTGAACAAAAGCATATTGTTGATCTTAAGAGTTTTACTTTCTATCACTGTTATTCTTACTTTCAAATTTTGGCTCAAGAAAAACATTCAGAGGTTGCATCTTTATCTACAGTAACCTACAAATTAAGTACTTCCTCTAAGAAAAGGGAGGATCTATTTGTCTTCCTACATGGCAATTTCTTCAGTTATATTTATGCCATACTCTTTATGATTAATTATATTTGAGCACCACAATCTGACCCAAGCTATTGAAGTCCCCAAGTATTTTAAGCAACAACTTCACGTTACTCAGAGAGTGAGTATACAAAGATTATTATACCTTCATATACACAGGAAGTATTTTTTGTCAGTAGTATTAGATCTTGTTAAGCATATGTGTCAATGCTGTATTACACATCACCTATAACTGCTTATGGTTCACCGTAGCTTTACTTGAAAATGGTTAACATCCTTGATGAATGATTCCTAGATGAATTTTCTCTTTAGGGCTTCCTAACATCTTCAGTTCAATTCACTCAGTCATGACTGACTCTTTGAGACCCCATGGCCTGCAGCATGGCAGGCTTCCCTGTCCATCACCAACTCCCAGAGCTTGCTCAAACTCACGTTCATCAAGTCAGTAATGCGATCCAACCACCTCATCCTCTGTCGTCCCCTTCTCCTCCTGCCTTCAATCTTTCCCAGAATCAGGGTCTTTTCCAAGGAGTCAGCTCTTCGCATGAAGTGGCCAAAGTTTTGGAGCTTCAGCTTCAGCATTAGGCCTTCCAATGAATATTCAGGACCGATTTCCTTTAAGACTGACTAGTTGGATCTCCTGGCAGTCCAAGGGACTCTCAAGAGTCTTCTCCAACACCACAGTTCAAAAGCATCAATTCTTCAGCGCTTAGCTTTCTTTTTGGTCCAACTCTCACATCCATACATGCACACATGACTACTAGAAAAACCACAGCTTTGATAAGATGGACCTTTGTCAGCAAAGTAAAGTCTCTGCTTTTTAATATGCTGTCTAAGTTGGTCATAGCTTTTCTTCCAAGGAGCAAGTGTCTTTTATTTCACGGCTGCAGTCATCATCTCCAGTGATTTTGGAGCCCCCCAAAATAAAGTCAGCCACTGCTTCCACTGTTGTGTCATCTATTTGCCATGAAGTGATGGGACTGGATGCCATGATCTTAGTTTCTTGAATGCTGAGTTTTAAGCCAACTTTTTCACTCTCCTCTTTCATTTTCTTCAAGAGGTTCTTTAGTTCTTCTTCACTTTCTGCCATAAGGGTGGTGTCACTTGTGTATCTGAAGTTACTGATATTTCTCCCAGCAATCTTGATTCCAGCTTGTGCTTCATCCAGCCTGGCATTTTGCATGATGTACTCTGCATAAAAGTTAAATAAGCAGGGTGACAATATACAGCTTTGATGTATTCCTTTTCAAATTGGAACCACTCTGTTGTTTCATGTCTGGTTCTAACCGTTGCTTCTTCACTTGGATACAAATTTCTCAAGAGGCAGGTAAGGTGGTCTGGTATTCCCATCTCTAGAAGAATTTTCCACAGTTTGCTGTGATCCACACAGTCAAAGGAAAATGGCAACCCACTCCACTACTCTTGCCTGGAAAATCCCAGGGACGGAGGAGGCTAGTAATCTACAGTCCATGGGGCCGCAAAGAGTCGGACATGACTGAGCGACTGCACACAGTCAAAGGCTTTGGCATAGTCAATAAAGCAGAAATAGATGGTTTTCTGGAACTCTCTTGCATTTTCTATGATCCAACATTTTTTTTCAGATGTTGGCAATTTGATCTCTCATTCCTCTGCCTTTTCTAAATCCAGCTTGAACATCTGGAAGTTCATAGTTCACAAACTGCTGAAGCCTGGCTTGGAGAATCTTGAGCATTATTTTGCTAGCATGTGAGAGGAGGGCAATTGTTCAGTAGTTTGGACATTCTTTGGCATTGTCTTTCCTTGGGATTGGAATGAAAACTAATCTTTTCCAGTCCTGTGGCCACTGCTGAGTTTTCCAAATTTTCTGGCATATTGATTGCAGCACCTTAACAGCATCATCTTTTAGAATGTGAAATAGCTCAACTGGAATTCCATCACCTCCACTAGCTTTGTTCGTAGCGATGCTTCCTAAGGCCCACTTGACTTCACATTCCAGGATGTCTCGCTCTAGGTGAGCATTCCATTTAGTATCACTTTGTCCTTTAAAAATCTTTACACCATACATTATAAGCAAGTAAAAAAATTTGCATTAAAAAATCAATATATTTCTATGTAAATTACATACGTCACAACTTAATAAAAAAACAATTGGCATAGCATATTTATGGGCATCATGTTAATTTTGGCTTTTAAATTTGGAAGAAGTAATGTTAAGAGTTTTCCCTTGAAATACAATTTGTAATTCTCATCTTAACCCCTAAAATAGTGACATTATTCCCTTGGCTACACTCATTTGTTATAAATCTTGGCTAGTGTGGCATGAGAAAAACATCATCATTGGTCCATGTTGCACATCAAGAGTCAAGCTAAGCCCTGGACAACCATTTCTTCATCTTTAAACATCACATGCTATTTATGCTATACAATAAATGGTAGTAAGAACACAGCTACCATTTATCGAAGGCTTAAAAGGGCCAGGATTCTCTGCTAAGCATCTCAAAATAGTAACTCTGGAGTTGCATCAAATATGCATTCAAACTGTGCTAATTTGATTACATGTGCTCAGACGAGATAAATATGAATGAAAATAAATGTTATTGTTTAGTGAACATGATTTTAGTACATGCCATTACCTTCAACAAGTGCATGCAACAAAATGGGCATGAGATGGGAGAAACTGTGCCCCGTCAGATCATCTCAGTTACAAAGTTGTATGCTAATAACCTGTATATTGTTCTTTATGGGTGATTCAAGGGATTTTTTTTTCCTAAGATTAATTTTGACTATAATTTGACTTTTTCCTGTGTTTTAACTCTTAAATCCTACTAATGTGGGACTTCACTGTATCTCATTTGGTCCTTATAAAGATTCTATGAAATAAGTATAAGTATTAACCCTATCTTAGAGAAGAATTGATGCTTTTGAACTGTGGTGTTGGAGAATACTCTTGAGAGTCCCTTGGACTGCAAGGAGATCCAACCAGTCCATCCTAAAGGAAATCATTGGAAGGACTGAAGTTGAAGCTGAAACTCCAATACTTTGGCCACCTGATGCAAAGAGCTAACTCATTTGAAAAGACCCTGATGCTTGGAAAGATTGAATGTGGGAGGAGAAAGGGACGACAGAGGATGAGATGGTTGAATGGCATCACTAACTCAATGGACATGGGTTTGAGTAAACTCCAGGAGTTGGTAATGGACAGGGAGGCCTGGCATGCTACAGTCCATGGGATCGCCAAGAGTCGGACACAACTGAGCGACTGAACTGAACTGACAGAAGAATTATTAAGCGGAGAGACTGCAACTTGCTTGGCAGAAATAGGATCCAACTAGCTCTTTCGGATTCTGATTGTGATCTGATTTCAGATCCACAGCCTCTGCACTTAACCACTATGCTATATTGCAATATTCTATGTCCATTTTCCAGATGAAGAACGAGATGCACAGAAAAGATTAAGCAAACTTGTCCAATATTACACTGCTAGCAAGTCTTTATAGCAGGACTTAAACACAAACTAAGTGGTCCACAAGATAAATCTGGGCCACAGATGTGTTCTGTTTAGCTCCCAAAATACATTTCTTTAAGTTTCATTCGTTGTTATGATAGACAAAGTTGGACAATAGCCCTTCCAAACATCTTCTCCCTTGTTGCCACTCAACAATTAAGATGGAAAGTCTTAGGCTTGCACTCCCAGGTTCTCTTGCAGCTAGAGATAACCATGGAACCTAAGCTCTGGCCAGAGACTGTAAGAGAAGTCAGCTAGGAATTGAGTTGGTTTCCAGGAAAATTCTTGCTTGCCTAATTAAAAGTAAAGCTCACTGTTGGCACTGTATCTTTCACTTCTTGAATCAAACACGGATGTACTGCCAGGAGTTACAACAGACATTCTTTAGGCAAAGACAAGTATAAAAATGGGACACCAACATACTATTAATGACAGAACAGAAAGATGTAAAGAACTTGGATCCTTATGGTATTGCTAAGCTGCTGAATGAGTTAGTCCTCAACTATATATCTTTGGATTTCCTGCTAGACAAACCAAAAATATTCTTATGGTTTAAATTTGGTTTTTTGTTACTTGTAGACAAAATCTCTCCCAGACAATCCAGTTGACAACATTTAAAAATCAAGAGATTTCACATGACAGTCTGCATTACTAGTGTTTCTTGAAATAGAAGACTTTTCCCTCAACACTGGGTCTGCGTTCTCACTTGGTCACAACTGGTAGCCTCTGACAAGAGAGCTTAAGGTCTCCAGCTTACCACAAGCCCCATTTAGCCAGCTTCATTAATTTCAGTCACCTGCCTGATCCACCACATTTAAATGTGTGACCTTCTGTAATTATATCTCTCAGCATGTCTAGCCTAGAATCCACGTGACCATCTGAATGTCTAACATCTCAGAAAACCTCCAATCAATTTCTACTAAAAGCATAGTACACAGTTTCTACTACAGCAAAAACTCTCCTGAAACTGCCCAAAAGTTGAGTTATTTTGAACTTTATCCCTTAGAACCAAACTCTGGAAACAATTTAACAGGAATTAGATTAGTTAATTTTCTAGTTTTGGAACTCTGTGAAACCCTAGGAAATATTTATGAATAAACTTCAAGATTTCAATAGTAATTAAAGGTCCAAGAAACATCCTGGATTTGTTCCATAGAAGTAGCAAAGAAATATAAAAATCACTGTAACTAAAACCCCCCAAACAAGAGACTGGTTGTGATTCAGTAATCTTAACAGGTATGTGAGCTTGCACCACCACTGCACATTACTGGTAAAAGGCTTAGGATTCTGATATCCAAACCTATTAAGGCAGAACTTTACAAAAACCTCAAATGCCACATCTGAGGGATGATGTCGTGGGACATTTCAAAAGGACTGTCATTTAGGATAGCTAAATAATGGAGCCTTCCACGGGAAGCAGTTTCAAGACATGATATACATCTCAACTGCCAAAAGACCATTTCTTGTCAATTCTTCAGACAAAAACATAAATGAAAGGCTGAATTACTTTAAATATCACTCGTGTGTTCAGTGAGCACTGGACTCATGCTTATTGCAAAAGTTCACTGTGTCTTTATCTAAAAAGAATTTAGATAGCTTTAAGGGTAATTGTTGACCACCAAAAACAGTCCTCTCTATCTTCAAATGTACATCATTACATATTACTTCATTACCATTACAAAGATAGTTGTGTCAATTTCAACCCAGGGTGTACAATTTGTCATAAAGTGATACATCTGAAAGTAATACATACTTGACACAATTCAGTGAAGACCCAAATACATTATCTATAATAAATTTGCTTTGGAAGCAAAGCTTCCAAATCATATACTCTTTTTTTTTTTTTTATTGTTTTTGCCATACATTGTCATGATATCACCATGGGTTTACATATGCTCCCCCCCCGGACCCCCCCCCCCCCCTCCCCCCCCCCCCCCCGGGGAAATCTCGCTGCACCAGTCCCGAGCATCAATCCTGGGCTGGTGATTGATTAGACACATGACAATTAACATGCTTCAATGCCCTTCTCCCATATCATCCCACCCTTACCCTCATCCACAAAGTCCACGAGTCTATTCTATACATCTGCGTTCCTTTTGTTGTCTCCCATGTTGGGTTCTCGTTACTGTCTTTCTAAATTCCATATATATGCGTTAATATACTGTATTGTTGTTTTTGCTTCTGGCTTACTTCACTCTGGATAATGGGCTCCAGTTTCATCCATCTGAGTAGAATTGCTTCAAATGAATTTTTTTAATGCTGAGTAATATTCCATTGTGTATATGTACCACAGCTTTCTTATCCATTCATCAGTTGATGGGCATCTAGGTTGTTTCCATGTCTTAGCTATTGTAAACAATGCAGCGATGAACATTGGGGTGCACGTGGCTCTTTCAATTCTGGTTTCCTCGGTGTATATGCCCAGCAGTGGGATTGCTGGGTCATATGGCAGGTCTATTTGCAGCTTTTTAAGGAACCTCCACACTGTTTTCCATAGTGGCTGTACTAGTTTGCATTCCCACCAACAGTGTAAGAGGGTTCCCTTTTCTCCACATCCTCTCCAGCATTTATTGCTTGTAGACTTTTGGATGGCAGCCATTCTGACTGGTGTAAAGTGGTACCTCATTGTGGTTTTGATTTGCATTTCTCTGATAATGAGTGATGTTGAGCAT
>ML664177.1:33206123-33267108 GCA_007570785.1 Antilocapra americana | reverse complement strand
AAAATCAACACACAGAAATCCCTGGCATTCCTATACACTAACAGTGAGAAATCAGAAAGAGAAATTAAGGAAACAATTCCATTCACCATCGAAACAAAAAGAATAAAATACTTAGGAGTATTTCTACCTAAAGAATCAAAAGACTTGTTTATAGAAAACTATAGAACACTGATGAAAGAAATCAAGGAGGACACAAACAGATGGAGAAATGTACCGTGCTCATGGATTGGAAGAATCAATATAGTGAAAATGAGTATACTACCTAAAGCAATCTATAGATTCAATGCAATTCCTATCAAGCTACCAGAGGTCTTTTTCAAAGAATTAGAACAAATAATTTCTCAATTTGTATGGAAATACAAAAAACCTCGTATAGCCAAAGCAATCTTGAGAAAGAAGAATGGAACTGGCGGAATCAACCTACCTGACTTTAGGCTATACTACAAATCCACAATCATTAAGACAGTATGGTACTGGCACAAAGACAGAAATATAGATCAATGGAACAGAATAGAAAGCCCAGAGATAAATCCACGCATCTATGGACACCTTATCTTTGACAAAGGAGGCAAGAATATACAATGGAGAAAAGACAACCTCTTTAACAAGTGGTGCTGGGAAAACTGGACAGCCACTTGTAAAAGAATGAAACTAGATCACTTTCTAATATCATACACAAAGATAAATTCAAAATGGATCAAAGATCTAAGCATAAGACCAGAAACTATAAAACTCCTAGAGGATAACATAGGCAAAACACTCTGCTATAATCCAAAGCGGGATACTCCATGACCCACCTCCCAGAATATTGGAAATAAAAACACGAATAAACAAATGGGACCTAATTAAAATTAAAAGCTTTTGCACAACAAATCATATACTCTTAACCTTTAAAAATTAAATACTGGTAAGTAATTCTGTACAAAAGCAAAGAATTAAACCTACTTAACATCAGTAATCACTAGCTGTTATTGAACACTCACTATGCTATAGTCCTAGACACTGTGTTAAGCATTCATTTAGTTATTTCATGAAAGCCAACAATTAACTCTTTAAGATAAGGAAATTGAAGCTCAGAAAGGTGAGTTTCCCAAGGTCCACACCTAGTAAGTGGGACAGCTGGGATTCTAGCTCCAGAATCTGGCTCTAGAACCTAAAGTCAATTTAACCTCTATGCTATAATATAGCCTACTCCCTTAAGAACAAGAACATAAGACATAAAATCATTATTAAATTAGCAAGAGAGGGAAACTGTCCTTTGGCGTCTGGATTTGGCAGGGAATAAAAGTATACTGAAGATCAGTATACAAAATACTTCTTCTTCAGAGAAATATAATTTTAAAAGTAGCAGCATTAAAAGAAAATTATTTCAATATCAGTGTTACACTGGTTACTGATCTTGAAGAAATTCTGCTCTCAATTTCCAGAATGGTATTTCAGAAAGTCAGTACAAAAATCAAGTGAAGTATGCAAAAAGAAAAATGAGAAAAGAGAATTATCTAATTTTAGGGAGGGGTCAGGAGATAATTATAACGTGTTTTCTCAACTACTGACCCATGCATTTTCAAATAACACTTTTGTATATTCAAACATTTTCCAAAGGCAATTATCCATTTCAATAATTTTGTTCCTTGTCCTTGAATTTAGGACAAGTGATCTAATTCTACACTATAAGGTTTCACTCTGAAGTCCACACAACCATTGCAGAAAAGTTATTTCTAATTAGAGAATCACTATCATGGTTATTTCAGAAATGTGAGAATACATTTCCACATTTTCACATTGCCACAAATAGAATACAAAATTTAAAAGTACAAAATGAGAGGGGATTTCAGTGTATGAGCAGAAAGAAGAGTAAAACACAGAACCTTAATCATCCAATTTTGTAGATTACATGTTCAAGACAAGGTAACTTGTTTTTAAAAAGGATACATTGTACTAGAAGCTTAAATGTGCAAGGAAGGGACTTAATAAATGTCTGTAAAGGAATGCCATTCAATAAAGAGAAAAAAACATCTATGAAAAAAAAAAAGTAAGCCTGGGACCTGTTAAAACACTGTTTTCCCCTAAGCGCCATGAATCACCTGAAAGGACAACTGAAACAAACCAAAGACTAATTTCGTGAGCAACAGTTCTATTTCTAACTGCTGTATACTGGTATTCTAAACAAGCGCATGAAACAATGAGGGTCAAATCCTCCTTGGGGCCTTCCCTGGTGGTCCAGTAGTAAAGAATCCACCTGCCAAAGCAGGGGACACCGGTTGTATACTTGGTCCAGGAAGATCCCATGGGGCAGTTAAGTCTGTGTGCCACAGCTACTGAGCCCGTGCTGTAGGGCCCGAGAGCCCCAACTCCCGCAGCCTGCGCACTCTAGGGCCTGCGCACGCCTCAGCAAGAGAAGCCACCACAACGAGAAGCCTGCGCAGGGCAACCAGAGGGCAGCTCCCACTAGCCGCAACTAGAGACAAGCCCATGGAGCGAGGAAGACCCAGCACAGCCAAAATAAACAATAAAACTTTTTTTAAAGTTCAAAAAACCAGACCTTTAAACTTCTTCATTTTGTGCCACAATTATATTCTTCTATAAGACAATTTTAAGAACACAATAAGGTTTTTCTTGGTTTTGTTCAATGAAATTTTCTTATTTTTTTAAGAATAAGAAATTATTATAGATTAAACTCTCACAAAAATGGTGCTTAAATGGAAATCTCCTAAGAATACTTTCTTTCTCCTAAGAGTCTTGTATTTCACCTTTAAGATTCTGTATCCTGCAAGAATGTTTTGTAGGCAAGTGGAGGAGTTCCTGGGTTTTTCAGCCACACCTTACCTAACCAAACTTCCTTCAGTACAGTTTCCTTTGAAGTTTAATTGGAAACCACAGAATCAGCATAAAAGTGCTCAGAGTTGAGAAAGTTGCAGCTTGTAGAAGACAAATCAAAATATTGTGCTCATAGAAATCTTAAGGCAATCCTTTTCAGCATTCTCTCTAGGAAGAAATAGGTTGTCTCTATTTTCTGACAAGATTCAATAATAAAAACTGTAATCTAAATGCAACCAAAGTCTGAACCAAAGCTCTCTTGTTACATCATATGTGAGTTTATCCAGTTGCTTTGGAAGTACATCTTCAAAAAACTGCATTCAATTTCTACTGCCAACTCTTTGTATAGCCAGATTAGACAGAAAATTCTTCTCAACTATTATTTCCTTGTCGTTGTATTGTTCAGTCTCTAAGTCATGTCTGACTCTTTGTAACCCCATGGACTGCAGCATGCCAGGCTTCCCTGTCGTCCACCATCTTCCAGAGTTTGCTCAAACTCATGTCCATTGTAGCCAGTGATGCTATCCAACCATCTCATCCTCTGTTGCCTGCTTCTCATCCTGTCCTCAATTCTTCCTGGCATCAGGGTCTTTTCCAATGAGTCAGCTCTTTGCATCAGGTGGACAAAGTACTGGAGCTTCAGCTTCGGCATCAGTCCGTCCAATGAATATTCAGGGCTGATTTCCTTTAGGATTGACTGGTTTGATGTCCTTGCAGTCCAAGGGACTCTCAAGAGTCTTCTCTAGCACCACAATTCAAAAGCATCAATTCCTTGGAAAGCATTATTTCCACATACAGATATATTTAAATCCATAAACACCTTTAAACACACTCAGTGTCCTCAGATTCTCCATATTTTAAAAAAAAAGTCAATTTCTGTTCTGTTTTGCCACATGATTAATAATCTCGATCATTAAAAGCACCAACACATACAGCCTATGATACAAACTAAGGTGACCACTTACAATGATCTGCGCTACCATAGAGCAAAACATCCAATAGATTAATATGTTGCTAAGCATGGACTAGAAAAATTTATAAGTTCCCAAAGGAAAAAGATCTTTAAAGATTGTAGTTGCATTAATCATTCTTTATGGTGCTCCAGAGTCATTACAAAATAATATACAACATACTCATTTACAAAGATTGGCAACTAGAGCTAAGATGTCCCAATGTTTAAAATGAAGCTATTATTGAACAAAAAATATACAAAAGAGAGAAAAAAAGAGAAACTAATCCTTTAAATAGGCTGCCATGTGAATTATATTGTCATAAAACAAATATCCTACCCACCAAACTTGTGGTATAATGAAAAATTGCTTAATAACCAAATAGCAACTCTAAATTACCATCATTATAAAAATGACTAATACTTCATGAGTGCATGCATATTTGGTGCCAGGCATGATGCTAAAGCACTCTAATTCTTATTTCTTATTTGCAAGAAGTACTATATTACCCCTTCAGAGATGGGCAAACTGAAGCACAGAACTGTTAAGGGACTTGTCTAAGTCTAGTGAATTCTAAAAGTGGGATTCAGATTCATGCAGGCTCTTTCCAGACGTTACACTCTTAAAACTGCTTCATGTTGCTACAGGCATTTCTGAAGGCCTAAGAAGGGAGAAATGAAAATATTTTCAGGGATTCTCCACTCCCATGTGATTTATATCATAATCATTGGCAGATACTATTTTTATTCTAAACCACAATCACTTTCTTAAACCTCAAAGAATCAGTGAGCTTCCCTAATAGATTAAGATAATGGGTTATGAGTTACTAACCTGTGGTTTATTTTAATTCTTGCCTGAGACATGCTAAGTATCATAATTGTGGAAAAAAGGGGCTCACCCAAATTGTTGCTCTTTCTATAAAAGTGTGTGAAGCAACAATTGGAGAATCATTGCTCTAATGATTAACTTGCACAGAATGTCTTCCCTTAAAGTTCAATGAATATAATTTCATATATTCACATGCACAAAGCATTAAAAAAATAGGTTGCTGTTGTTTTTAAGTGGGGGAAGGTATAGAGCAGGGAGAGGGACAAGGTAGTACCTACAAACACACATTCTGCAAAGACAGAAGCCTCTGCGTCTGGCTACCATGCCTTAGACAACAAATTTTACAATAATCACCCTGTGGAAAAACTGACTTCTAATTGTGAATGGAACTAAAAGAGATTAATACTTAATATCTGGAAGTAATAAACATATCTTTCATTTTCTTAGCTCCAAAAATCTTTTGCTCCTCCAGCTTTTCCAATTAATCCATTAAACATTCTCTGTCCAGTATCTTGTAGAAAACTGACAACTCCTTCCCATCCATGCTCACACTTGGTTTGTTCTTCTCTTATTCCACTCACCATCAAAGGGCTTTGTTCTGTTTTAATTCATTCTTAGCTTATGGCTGCCTTCCCCTACTAGACCTATAAATTCTAAGGCAAGGACTCAGAAGTCCTTGCTGGCCTTCTTTGTCTTCCTCAAGGCTTACACATCAATTATGATTACTACACTGTAATATAATTACTTATTTAATATACTCTAAGCTTCCTGAGGCCAGGGACTAACTGGCTGCTGGGTCCCCAATCCTGGCATGAAGGAGTAAATAAATAGAGACCTATAGAGTCAAGAATAGCACAGGATACAAAAAGGTACTAAGTTATCATACAAAAAAAAAAAATCAAGGCTGTAACACAGTAGATTACGTCTGCCTATTTCTTTCTAAGCACATCCTTTTCCACTAAGTAAGTGAACTTATTTCACTTTCAGGAAATCTAGGGAATCATGGGAGCTTTCACTACATTCTGGAGCCAAGATCACCTCACCTGACTTTCTCCTGACAAACAGGAAAATGAGGGGCACTGTGAACAGCAGCTGTGCTACTCAGCTACACAAGAAAACGCAGGGCAGTTTGTAAGTGTATCTGAAAAGGATTCAGAGCTGAAAACCAGAGGAAGAGAATAGAAGGCATTACCTGCACAAAACAGCACTCATTACCTACTTGCTGATTAACAAGACTCCTTAAGGTCACTCCTCCCATGTACACAGGACCTCTGGCATATTTCAAACTGGGTAGTCTTGTCAATAGACATAGAGGTTGTTTGTTTGTTTTTTTTAAGTAGTTTCCCTGCTACTGCTAGGTTTCTTGAATGAGCGAACAAATAAATGAAAAATATGAACTCGGAAATGCCCACTGTGGGCTAGGCACTGTGTAGCCAACATGACAGCAGGCATTTAATGGAAAAACTGCAAAGTGCTAAGCCGCTGGAACCAGGAACATGTCATGCAGTGGTGCTACATGGAACGGCAGTGTGGGCTCTGCCTGGTGCCTTTTTCAGAATGGGCATAATCTAGAATCTGCTCCCTTTCACTTAAAGCCACAGAGAAAGGACAAGAGACTTGAAGACACTTTTTGAGTACCAAAGGCCTGCCCTTCCTTCAAACCAGTCTAATTTTAAAATCTCAGCTAGTTTGTTTATTTTCTGTCCATGCAATTTAACGAATACTAAATAATAATCAAGCTCCTGTGGGACGAGCCATGGAACTTCACTGGAACACACTCTAGCTTGTACTCTAATGTAGTGTTTCTTAAGAGGTGGAATTAGTAAAAAGGAGTGGTTGTTACATAAAATGAACTGTGACAAGTTAACTATTTGGAACAAAACTAATTTAGTATTCACATTATGCAGTAAAACTGAGTATAAATATAATTTACAAAACAACTTAAGAAAAATACCAGTAAATATTTTTCTGTTTTATTGATGGAAAATTGAACAAAGTAGAAAAACAATGGAAACACACCAAGACTTTGAAATGACAGTATTAAGATGTTTTAATGTCTGTACATCCAAATGAATATAAAACAAAATGGCAAATGAAAACCAAGGCAAAACAGAAACAGATAAATGTTATAAGTATATGAAAAAGTTACAAATCAATATAGCAAAAATAACTATCCACAAAGAAAGCTTGGCTAATCACATGACTGACTTAAACAGAGACTATAAAACAAATAACAGTAAGTTATTTGAAATATGTTTAATTTCTGCTTTTCTAAAAAAAAGGTAACTTAAAACAACAAAATACTAGTGGTGAAGAGAGTTCTGGGGTCAGACACCAGAACTATAACCTTTGGCAAGGTTTTACTTTACTTATTTTACTTCCCTGAGATTTAATTTTCTTTGCAAATTAGAGATAACAATAATACCTACACCACAGGAGTGATACAAAACAACTGGGGACTTCCTCAGTGGTCCAATGGTTAAGACTCCACCTTCCAATGCAGAGGGTAAAGGTTTGATCCCTGGTTGGGGAACTAAGATCCCACATGCTGCACGGTACAGCCAGAAAAAGTTAAACAATATAAAACAATCTACTGCATGTAAGGTCCTTAGCACAGTGTTTGATACACAGTAAATGTTCAATAAACAGGAGCTATTATGATTAAAAAAAGAACGATGACAACATTCAGGGTTGATAAGGGTACAGTGAAGCAGACATTTTTATACACAGCTTGTTAACAAAGCTTGATTCAACCTAAAACAGCAATATTTATCAAAAACCTTAAGAGTAGTCATATTTTGGGGGCTTCTGGAAACAAAATAATGCTTAAAAACAATGGAAAAAATTGCTAACTATGACTATATCCATAGATCCATCCACTGATCAATAGTCCAATATTTTTGACCCTGGTGATACAAAAATATATCAATAAACCAAGTCCCTGGCTGAAAGGTTAGTTAGGGAGGTAAGCAATCAAACGGTCAAGTACAATAGAGAGATAAGAGCCACGACGGCTAAGTATAGGGTGCTATGGTGCACGTAGAAGGAGCACCTACCATAGTCTGGGAGTGGAGTCAGGGAAGCTTCCCAGAAGAAGTGACATTTAAGCTGAGACCTGAAGGATGAGTAGGAATTAGTCAGGTAAACAGATGAAGGGAAGGTGTTCCAGGAAAAGGGAATAGCGTGTGCAAAAGCCTAGAAATCCAAGGGAGCATGGCAGGTCAGCTTGACTGAGCAGTGTGCAAGGCAGGGACTTGGGAAGAGACAAGGCTAAAGAGGTAAGCAAGGTTGTCTTATTAAAAGTCTTGTGAGCAAAACTCTGGAGTGTAGACTTTATTCTAAGGGCAATACAAACACTGAAAAATCAAACAGTTTTAA
Source organism: Antilocapra americana (assembly GCA_007570785.1). NCBI lineage: Eukaryota > Metazoa > Chordata > Mammalia > Artiodactyla > Antilocapridae > Antilocapra > Antilocapra americana. Next base: position 33,259,135 of record ML664177.1, on the reverse strand, counting down.
TAAATAAAGGGTTAATGTTCATAATGTACCAGGAGCATACACAGGTTGAAAAGGATGCACAGTTCATAAAATGGAGATACAGGACTGTAGTTGAATAACTCTGGAAGTTTACTAAAAATCACTGAATGGTACACTTATTAAAACAGGTTTATTTTAGGGCTTGTAGACTATACTTCAATAAAGCTATCTTTCTAAAGAAAGTTAACAGAAATGCCTAATAAACATCTCAAAAATATTCAACTTGTCTTGTAATAAAATATATATATACATATTTGACATATATATCAAGCCAACTAGGTACTACTGTTTATCCTCAAAAATTTTTAATGATTAACAATAAAATGAGAATATTCAGTGTTAATAAAGCCAGGAGAAATGAGCATTCTTACACTATGTTGGTTGGAGTAAATGTTAACTGGAAACAACCTCCCTAGAAAGTATAAATATGTAACAGGAACCATAAAATTGTTTATACTCTGAGATCCTATAATTGTATTTCTTGAAATCTTAATAAATGTTCCAAAATGCTGTCAAATATTTATGCACAATGATGGTCACTGCAATGTAATTTAAAAGTTGGAAAAAACTTAAATATTCACCAATAATGAAAGGTTAGAATGAGTTATAACTACTCAATGCAGCCATTTAAGTGATTTGGCATACACCTATGATATATATAAAACTTTTTAAAAAGCATACAAAATTATACATACAGCAACATCTCAGCTATATAAAAATACATGCTCAGCTGTATGGCTCATATCTTTCATTCTCTTTTCTGTGCTTTTCCATACTTTCCAAATTTCCTACAATTGGCTTGTATTATTTCTATAGGTTAAGAAAATTTCTAAAGCTGTCTTTGAAAAATTAAAAAGCATCACTTTTATTTTATATAAGTCAATTTCATATTTTATGGCTTTATTTTCTCTGCCTAAGGAGAGAGGTGTGGTCATATCTGAATATATATAATTCAATAATATCTACTTATCCCACATCCCCATTTGTATATATATAGATAAATGAATTTATCTATTAAATTCATTAATAGATAAAATGTGCATCTTAAACATCAAGACTTTGGTGAAACTTGGATGGGTCTCTATCTACAAACACACTTTACTCAATCCTGACTGCTTAAAGCAAGACAAAATAAGATTAACCTTTTTTATAAAGATTTGGGGTCATCATTATAACTATATCATAGCTGCTCTAAAGGAGTACTGGGTCTTAGAGGAATATACTTGTCCTTACATTAAGCAGCCCCTAACTGCTAAATTTTTTCCTTGGATCAGCTATTTATCGGCTTTCTTCCTCTGCCCTTGCTGTAAAAACGTCAATTATCATTTTCCAGAACTATAAGGAGCCTGCCTTTAGCAGCACCTGACCTTTTCCATTCATATTTTGTTGCTGTATGAATACATACTTCTAAGAGTATGGAAACTAAATATTCAAGTTTATAAGATTTCTGTGTAAACTAAGAGATAATAGGCTTCAAATAAGGGTATCACCAAAAAATGATTTGTACAGACTTGGATGATTCTGTTCTAGACAGTCAAAACAGACTATATAAATGAACTAAAAAGACAGTGTGAGTTCTTAATTGCATCTCAAGTCTTGATTTCTTTACTGGCAGTCAAGTTCTCAGAACCAGAAACCAATACGCTGTTCGTCTTACCACACCATGGAAAGAGAGATGAACCAGAAGCCAGGGAACTTGGTTTTATTGCTAGATCTTATCCCAACCAGTTTTGTCATCTTCAGTAAGCCTTTTAACGTTGATATCTGTCCTGTGTAACTTCTGAGGCTATTCTAGAATTAAATCGGACCATGAACACAAAACACTCTAAAAAAGTACAGAGCACTATACAAAAGCATAAGATTTTTATGGTATTTTACTTTATTTATATAACCCTGGGTCAATATAGATATCTGTTCAGAAAATTCATACCAGAAAGATAGAAGGTAAGAGATCATTCTTAAATTGCTTCAATTAATTAAAACATCTATTATCTGGGAAGAACAATATATTCCAAGAGTTGGCATCTCTGACCCCTCCTCCCCTATATCCAATGAGCCCCAGGTTCTGTGTGACTTTTCTACAGTCCCTTGCATTTGTCCTTCTCTTTCCCATTCCCAGTTGGAGCCTTTACTAGTCACACCTAGGCCACCGTAATAGCCTCTAACAGGCTCTACTCATGCCTTTTCTCCCCTGGCCCACAGCTGCTAGATCAGTTTTCTTAAAACACTACTGTGATCATATTTGCTCAAAACCTCTAAGGACTCTCTATTACCATCTCTGTCAAGTTCAAATTCCTAAGCTCAGCAGTCCCTTTGCAGCCCTAGCTACCTCCTCAGCTTTATCTATTGCCACTCTTCCAAACAAATCCTTCCTCAAACTGGTCTATTTAAATCTCCTCAGATACACCTTGTATGTTTCTGTCTCTGAGTCTTGGTGTTAACAGCTTCTCTCCACCTGGAACGCTTTCTACTCCCCAGCTTCTATCTCAGTCTATAAACATTCAACCTCCCCTTCAAGGCCTAGTTCAAGAGTCATCTAACTATGTTATACTTCTCTTTGATTCTCAAGAAGGAAAAAGATGGAAGATTCTAAAGTTAGACACATCTGGGTTTGAATTACATCTTCAACAGCTGAGTGTCACTGGGTACATTCGTTAATAGCTCTTTGCCTCAGTTTCATCAGTAAGATGGGGATAAAAGAAATTTCCCTTGAGCATGCTGTGAAGAGTAAATAATCCATTTAAGGTTAGATGTTGGTTTCACTACTATTGCCACTAGTGAATTTATCTTAATTTGAATTCATACAATATTTATGGCCATTTACAAACTGGCTGTTGATATACATTCAGTATCATTCCCCTCACACTCCTTTTCTACTCTCTCATCTCATTCTTGCCCCTCTTCTAGTCCCTATGCCTTCCCTCTCTCCCTCCCTCCCAAGATTACATGACCCTAAAGGACAGGGTCAATATCTTACACATCTTACTATTATAACAGTCATTCACACCCAGTAGATGATCAATAAATTTGTTTAATCCCTAAAGAAAAAACACTGAAGAGCTGACAATATTAAAATGTCTTCCCTCCTATAGTGAAACACCGTAACAGAATGCTTAAAATGATAACAACATCCAAATCTCCAGCCTCACAAAATTAAATCTCTCCTTTCATGGTTCTGTAGATTGTTTCTGCTCTCTCTTAAAACAAATAACTCAACTTGTCCATGCAGCAAGAGATGCAACAGCAAATATATCCAAGTCAGACAGCAGTCGAATACTGGAACACAAGGACCATGACAAAACTCAGCTGAAAAAGCTCTGGGTGAAGTGGAATAGGAAGACAATTTAAAGGGAAAGGTAACTGCTCATAGTTATGCTGACAACACTGACTATTTCACACACACACACACACCCCAGTACCAGGATTCCTCTTCTCCCAGGGTCACATATAAAATGAAATAGATACTATAGCAAGTAGATGTAGAAATATCAGTCATTTAGCGCGATAACTGAGCTTACCCATGATCAATTTAGTTACCTATATCAAAGTGCTATTAACATACCTCAGGATTCTAAACTAAGCAAGTGTTGGCTAACGAAGTTATATCGAATAGGTATAGTATTACTGTATACTAATCATTCATCTCAAGAAAACAAGTATAATAACATGATATACATATATTATTATTACAGCATCAATTGTTTTCAACAATGCCCAAGAAAACCATGTCAATATAATTCTGGTTTCTAGTTTACTTGCTCCACTCAATTAACCTTCAGTTGCTCTCTCAACCAAAATCAGGCCTGGTAACCACTATCCTCAAAAGGTTTACCAGGAGAGTGAATTAAGATGGTCTGATGGTATGTTAATGACTTTCCAAAAACTAGCATCAAGTACCACATATAAGAATAACGTATATTAAATTTCCAACCTTATGATACTTGTCTTCAGAAGACCCTTAAATATTTTACTAGTTTTCAAGTGCAGTTATTCTCAAATCACATAATCTTAAGAGTTAGAAAGAGCCTTTACACCATCTCCTAGGCCAAAGGACCTCCAGCCTTTTGTTTGAACCTTTACACAATGAGCACTCACTATTTTGCAAGGCCATCCACCCCACTGTTACAAAGTTCTTCCTTAGCAAGAAAATCTGCCTCCCTGAACTTCTATCCAAGGATCCCAGCTAGTTCTTCTGGAAACAACACAAGGTAAGGTAAGCTCTGAAGTGTAATCGCTTCTAGAATTAGGATATAGCTGCCAATTTTAGTCACACAAAGTGCAAAAGCTGGCTCAGGGGGAAAATAAAAAAGGAAACCACCACATACTACACAACCAAATTTTGAAATTCAGGAAACTATGTTGAAATCACAAACCAGCATGTTTTCAAGATGTCAAAGCGCACACCTCAGTTAATATATAAATTAAGAGTAACCCGAATTTTTACAGTGAAAGGTGTTTCAGTGTATATTGAATATGTGTTTGCAAGTTGAAACTACGACACCCACCAACCTAGTTTTAAAATTACAGTTCTGTAGGAAGTTCCAAATGGTTTTTCCAATATATTCTTTCTCATATATTCATTTCATCTATTTCCCTCTAAAACATCTGGATTTTTTTTTAAGATCCCATTTCGCCCCACTGGTGCAGTATTTCATTTAAAAAAATAAATATTTCCAGAAAAAAAAAAAAAAGCCTAAAAGAATGGAGCTTAATGAAGTGGGGGTGGGGCGAAGGCAAAGAAGGGCCCAGCAGGAAAAGGCTGGTTACTGGGTATTTTCCTTCTGGAAGCACGCTTCACTGGCACTGGCATCTGAAGTAACGAGCCATACAAACAAGACTCGAGAACAAGAACAATCATGAGCAATGAGTGTGATGCATAAATGTCTGTGAGATGTAAATGAATTGGCACTGGTCATCAAGCAGCGCCAGATGCTTCAGGACCTCGTCGAGGAAAGGTGAGAGGTCCAAGGAGCAGAGACCACCGCCGCCCTCTGGGGCAGGGGAGATGGGGAGAGACCTAGCAGTAACTACCGTTCAGCCGTCCAATGAAGCCCAAAGGACAGGACACAAGAAAGACAGCAAGTGACCTGGGGGAAGGCAGACGCCCGGAGAGCCCGAAGGGCGGGCGGGCGGTGGGCGAAGACGGAACGGGTCCCTGAAATGGGTGCGGGTAAGGGGATGTGGGTGTGGGTAAGGGGCATGGCAGGAGTCCCGGGGTCCTCTCCCTGCAGCAGAGCAACAGAGGGTAAAAGGAAGGGGGAGGGTGAAAAGCAAGAATGACTCATTCCCGAAAGGAAGTGCTCAAGCCAGAGGAAGGCATGCCACAGGGGGCTTCGGGGCGAGGGTGGTGAGGCGCTAGGTGCTCAGAGTGATGGGGGCACAAATCAACGTCCGATAGTTCCTGCGGCTCGTCTTTAAGATGGGGGGTGTGGGGGTTCGCGGCAGCCGGGTGCCAAGGCCTGGGAAGCGGCGCGGCGCGTGCGCAGTGGCGCTCGGCGGGACCCGCGGAGGCAAAGCGGAGCCGCAGTGACAGAAGCGAGCGGAGCGGCTGCCGGGAGGGGACTCACCGAGGCGCAGGGGCTGGAGGTAGTGCTGGGGGTAGGCGACCGCTGGACCGTGACCAAAGCCATCTAGGCGCTGCTGGGCTGTTCCGGGCAGGGCATTCTCGTCCCGAGTGTGGGGGGGGGCGGGAGGGAGACGGAGCCGGGACGGGGCAGAGGGTGCGGGGTGGGGGAGAGGGGAACGGGGAGGAGGAGGAGGCCGCGCGAACGGCCGCCGGCTCCGCACCCACCGCCGGCCTCTCGCAGACTGACGCGCCGAGCGGGCGGCGGGCGGGCGGGCGGCGGGCGGCTCGGCAGCTGCGGGGCACAATGAGCGCGCCCAGTGCGCAGGCGCCACCTGTCAGCAACCGCCTCTCCCCTCGGCGCGCGCCGCCGCCTGGCCGTAACCCTTGAGTGGCCGGAAGCCGGCCGCGTCGTGCGCCTCGGGCCGCCGCCCGCCCTCGGGGTTTCCCCCTGGGCTGCGGGGGTCGCGCGCGGTAGGCCGCGCCGGGGGTTCGAGGGGGTGGTGAGGGAGCGGGTTCTGCGGCGGGGAGCGGGGGTCGCTGGCTCCCCACTCTTGAAGGACGACCTTTTTTATTTTCCTGAGGTGGGGCGCGCCGCTTAACCCACCTTAGTGAGAAGAGACGGAGGTGAAAATCTTGAGGCCAACGAGTTTCCGGGTGGGAAGGGGCGCCGCGGGGTTTCAGACGCTTCCTCTGAGCGTGCGTGGGACTTTCTGGGCTAGAGACCTTACCGTTGACCCGGCCACCGAGGGCCTTTTTCTGAGCTTTCCCACCCTTCCGCGCTGAGTCCGTGTTTTATGATGAGACTTTTTGAAAGAAAGAAGGATTTGTAGTTTTATACCCTGAGAGTCTTCGTGGTACCCTCGTGCTTCCTCTATTACCCTGGCCCCCGTCTAAGGACTCATTCATTATTCCTGAAGTGCAGGGAGGCCCAGAGAGCCTGGGGGAAGCCGAGCAAGCTGGGCTCACGGAGTTACAAGGGTCCAACCTGCTATTTACCTCCTACTTGCTTCCTGCTGGGGAGAAATTCTCTTAATTAAACAGGATTTGCTCGTTGGGGTTTTCCTTCTCTTGTCTCTAGATTTCGTTATTTCATAGACACATGCGAAATGTCGATTGAATATTCTAAAGAAATAGTTTTCTAAAAGATAAATCATCAGCTGAACCTAAGCCAAGAATATAATGGAAAAAAAAATCAAGATTTAAGGGGGGCGGCGGTGGAAATCGCACCATGTAAATACCATTGATTGATTACACAGAGAAAGAGAGTTGACAAAGCTATTTCTCAATGTGAGTGGATGTGCTGGTAAATACCACCATACATAACATGTCTGTAAAACGCAGACATTCAGGAGTTTGCAGTTATTAACCCACCGCCTCTTGTTTGTCACTCAAAGTGTCTTGGATCTTATTGCTTCTTGTAAATTGGCAGAGCTACCTTGAGCTCTTTCTGGCCGCTGTATGGTTAAGTGCCACTGGAGCCCTCTGTGCTGAGCCTTTGTTCTCCCCCTGGGGCCCTGTGGTTGAAATAATTAGCAGGGAGGTTCCATCAAGAATCAGACACTGAGGGTCCCTGTACTGTACAGTCCCATGTCGAATGTACAGCAGAGAAGCCAGCTGGTAGGCTTTTGCCCCCTGGTGGCGGTCAAGAGTGCCTGTGAGCCAAAATTAAACAAAGATGTACGGTTCACAGATTAAACAATCTGACTGTATTTTTCCCAGAGCTACTTAGTAAACAGGAAAAGAGCAGACAAAGTTCAGAAGTAAGAACTTTGAACCAAAGCTTAACAGATCAAACAGAAAGCTATATGCCTAGGCAAGAATTTTACATTGCGGAAAGCTGAATGAACACAAATAAATGAAACGTGGCTTATTAACCAAAGTATTGTTCTAGAAAAAAGTGTTATTCAAATTCTGTAAAGCAATTATCCTTCAATAAAAAGTAACTTTTTAAAAAATGTTATTCAAATCAATAGGTCTTAGTAATGTACTTCTGACTCAGGGACAGCAACACTCATTATCTGCTTTTATTTTGGTAATCTTACAGTGAAAAACAAAAGAGCACACCTTAGCGATTAGAGATCTTGCTTTTAGTTCCTGGCCTCTGTAAAACCTTGAGCAAATGGCTTAAAGTTCTTGAGTTTTAGTTTATTTCAACAGAGTTCTAACTCACAGGATTCTTGTTCTCAAGTGAGAGAGAAATGTGAAGTGCAATATAAACTGTAAAACCCCATGTGTAACTAAAATACTTTTGTTATTTTCTTAAGTTTGTTCCAAGTGCAGTCAGCATTTTCTGAGTATACCCTATGTGTAGAAAATAGCATCAAGCAAAAAGGTAATAAAAATATTTTAAAATACATGATTCCATGCCTTTTCTTAACATTAGGAGAAGTAGATTGGTGGTCAAGACATGTCTCATTTGTAGGTAGGTATAGAACATCTTTATTCACCACAACTGAGGTGATAAGATTCTGGTCAAAATTAGGATTGTAAGGTACCCAAATTCACATAAGATTTGTAACAGAAAGATAATTTATTGACAGGAGAAATATCTTTTCCTGGTGTATGACTTTTTAAGGAAACTAAGATTTGGAAGTTGTTGATGCATGTTCATTGAGTCATTCACCATTAATTGAGAAAATAGTGTGTATCATATACTAGTCACTGTTTTAAAAACAAAAGTCTATCTCTCACAGCTTGTTAGCAATGAAAAACTCATCAAATAATTACACTAGGCTTTAATGGTACTGTTGTTTCAGTTGCCTCTGCTAGGCCCCATAGGAAATACATATATATATATATATATATATATATATATATATATGAGAAATCAAGAAATGTACAAAGTGCTTTAGAAAAACAGAGACGGTCTGGGCAAATGCACACTTTATGATATTGGCTTTCAGTCTTTGCCTGCAGTCCCAGTACAGCCACATGGTGAACTGATCTGGATCCTTGTGCCATTGGAGTTCATTTAACCCTTAACTTGTATTACCGTTAAGGGGTGAAATTATAAAAGAGCTTTTGCAGTTTCTGTAATCAGCTGGTTCTTAAGCTTTGAGAACCTGACGAAAACTATTAACCATCTCTCCAGAAAGATGCACTTACATATTTCACACACACTGAAATCCTTTAAGGGGCTCTAGGTTAAGAATCCTGATCTAAAGTTTAAAACAGGTCTTCCCTGGTGGTCCAGTGGTTCGGACTCTGCCTTGAAATGCAGGGGATGTGGGCTGGATCCCTGGTCAGAGAACAAAGATAATATATTCTGTGGAGCAACTACTGAGCCCGTGTACCACACTAGAGAGTCCATGCACCACAATGAAAGATCCTGCATGATGCAATGAAGATCCTGCATGCTGCAAGTAAGCCCCAATACAGCCAAATGAATAAATCTTAAAAAAATGAAACTTAAAGGAGCGGCTCTCAACCTTTTCTTTTATCAATAGAAATTATGATGATATTTGTTCAGCACACTGAGATAAATTAGAGGGGATTTGGAAACAATAATGTGGGGTTTGGTGAAAAAAGTTATTTTTTCTATATAGTTATAGAAAAATGTGATGTGAAAAATAACAAACATATTAAGGATGATATTAAATATTGAGTTTGCATAAGCTTCCAAATAAAGTTTGTCAAAAATTTAATGAAAAACCCAAGATTGCTTCTATAAACATAACATTCTCTATGTAGGGTTTTATGATTGAAATGATTACATCTAATTCCTGAACAAGACAGTTTGACAGTGATCACTTAGTAGTCATTATTGAAGAGAATTTGTATTCACCTTCTATATATTGATGAGAACAAGTAGGTGATAAAATAATTTCACAATTCAAAATTTACAAGCATAAATTATATATGACTAATAGCTCTTACTTTTTACCACTGGAAAATATAATGTGGTAATGTCTTATGATAACATGACTGGATTTAGAATCCACTCAAACTTTTTCATATTAAGTATAATTTACAAAATAATGATAAAACTTCAGTTCACAGAGCATGACTGTATTACGAGAGCAATAATTCTGCAGCTAACTTGGATGTAACGAAAGGACACATCAGCCATAAACAAAGGGGAGCATTCAATATATATAAAGAGAGAGATGGAGAGCTGAACCCATGAGGAGTATCTGACAGACCTCCCTGCCTTTCTTGGCCACACAGTAGGCTCTGAGTCCTGCTCCTTGAGTGCCTGGAACAAGCACTCCTCCAGCAGTTTCAGGGCTCAATGTTTGTAATGAGCAGCAATATATGTTTCAACTGGCTTATGAAAGTGATGTCCTGGAGATCGAACATTCCTTGGCTTTGTTCCTTTATTCGAGGATACTTGCTTTAATAAAGCAAGTCCCCCATGTGCTTGCCTCCTATGGGACCACGGGGCACACTAGGATGGATCATCAGACTCTGATTCTTTGGGTTACTCTTTGAGAATCCTTATGTCAAACTGCTTCTGGCCAGGGGTGAATTATGTAGAGGCACCAACCACCCTCGTCCTTTCAGGCTACTCCTGGGGCTGCATGGATAAGCATCTTGCAGTACATCTGTAACTCACTGACCACACACCAAATAAAGTGTATCATATAACAGACTATAGTTTGTATAGCTAAGCTTGTTAAAATGTGAGGGGAAAATCATCCTTAATAATCCAACCTGTTACATTTGAAATGACAAATTAGGAAGTAATAAAAGTAGAAATCTGGACTTCCCTAGTGGTTCAGTGGATTAAGAATCCACCTTGCTAAACAGGGAAGTTGGGTTCAGTCCCTGGTCAGGGAACTAATATTGCCAGGCTGCAGAGCAACAAAGAGTCTGCATACTGCAACTAAGTCTGCAGGCTGCAATGAAAAATCCCATGTGCTGCAATTAAGACCTTCAATTAAGCCAAATAAATATCCAAAACAAACAAACAAACAAAAAACAGATAGAAACATATACACAGAGAGTATATAATAGCTAAGAGTGAGTGGAGTATGATTGAGTCATATATTGCCTCTGTGCTGTATTTAGTTGCTTAGTTGTGTCTGACTCTTCGAGATCCCATGGACTGTAGCCTGCCAGGCTTCACCATCCATGGGGATTCTCAAGGCAAGAATACTGGAGTGGATTGCCACACCCTCCTCCATGTGATCTTGCTGACCCTGGGATCGAACCCTGGTCTCCCGTATTGCAGGCAGATTCTTTACTGTCTGAGCCACCAGGGAAGTGCATATTGCCTCTGCTGCTGTTGCTACTAAGTTGTGTCAGTCGTGTCCGACTCTGTGTGACCCCATAGACGGTAGCCCTCCAGGCAAGAATACTGGAATGGGGTGCCATTGCCTTCTCCCATATTGCCTCTAACCTGATTGTAATTTTTCTTAATTTTCAATAATCCAGTGGCAGGAGCAGCAGCATACAAACTTTATTTGATAGTGTCCAGATAGGAGATGGAAACCACACCAGTTAATTGAACAGGTGATTTAACAAGAATTGGGTGACTGAAAAACGAAAAAGAGAAATGTAAGGTATGACAGAGGTAGTGACTGTTACTATCTTTAGGGCTGGAAAACAACCCAAACAAAGGAATTAAATGGAAAAAAAAATCACAAACTTGGAGGAGTGACCCCTCAGATCTCTGAGAAGGCACTGCCTGATTGGTGTTGGTGTCTCTGAGCTTAGATGGGGGTGCTTGAGGGGACCCAGTAGTCTGGGCCCCAGACCTCTACAGCAGAACCCTGGCTGGTGTCAAAGAAAATTACAAAACTGTAGAAAAACGGCAAACTTGCTGTTGCTACAGAAGAATCTCCTGCTACCAGAATAAAGAAGCATTGCTGGAGTGAAATGTGCTGGAACCAAGACACTACAGGAAGCAGTCATGGGATAGACAGGAAGGAACAAGCCTCTTGTCCTTCCTCAGCCTTGGGGTCTCCCTCCAGTGCCCCCAATTAGCAGAGCTTAACAGAGCCAGCTGGCAAGGCAAAGAAACGTGGTTTTCACACTCCAGCTCCAGCATGAAAGAAAATTACAAAAGGAGCTGAGGAAATAATTTAATAACAGGCAATTGGCTGATGTGGAAATTGATACCCAAAGTGGAATCTATCTTCCATCTTCTGGTTTTGCATATATGAAGACAGTTAAAGACCTTGCTCTTTTTGCTCCCCAGATCCAATCAGCAAAATGTTATCAATGCACTGGATCAACTTAATGCTGATTGGAAGGTCAAGATGCTCAACATCTCTGTGGACTGTATCATGGCAGAGAGCAGGAAAATTGACGTAGCCCTGGGGCAAGACTGTGAAGTTATATTGTTGGCCTTGCCAAGTAAAAGCAAATTGCTTCTGGTATTTCTTGCCAATTTGTATGGAGAAAAAAGCATTTGCTGGATCACTAGCAGCATACCAAGTGACGGGAGTTGTGTGTTGATTTGCTCCAGTAAAGTTACTATATGTGGAAGAGCAGCTGCAGTTGGAGACATCACCAGATTAAATTTATAATCACCCATAGTCATCCTCCAAGATCCAGCTGCCTTCTTCACAGGCCAAACAGGTAAGTTAAATTGATGTAAGATAAGGACTTCCCTGGTGGTTCAGTGGCTAAGACTCCACACTCCCAGTGCATGGGGTCTGATCTCTGGTCAGGGAACTAGAGCCCACGTGCTGCAACTAAGAATTCGCGTGCAGCAGCTGAAGAACCTGTAGGGAAGATAGCACAACTAAGACCCAGTACAGCCAAGTATATAAATAGCTTTTTTAAAAATTGGCATGAGATAGATTTCATGACTCCTGCTTCTTTAAGTCTTGGTTGGTGTCACTAATCTCTGTAGTTTCCTTTCTGCCATCCCAAAAAAGCAATGATTTTTGTTTACTCTCTGTTGTGGGGGAAGAAGGTTCCCAAGGGCTTCAACTTGGCTCTTCATACTGTAATGGTCCTTGTTCCAGGATCAAAGGGCCAAAATGGAAATTCTGCCAGTTGCCAGGTATCCTAATTGTATATTCAAGAGCTAATGGAATATTGAAGAATGGTTTTATAGACCCACTGTGCCCACTGAGATTCAAACTTAAGTTAAGACTCCATGCCTGGTATAAGCCCCACTTAAACTGGTGGAATGCATTTGGGTCCCCAGAAATTAGCACCAATTAATGCCAATGTTTAGAAATCCTTGAAAAACATGAATATTGATTTTTCCCCCAATTACACAGTCATTTTAGGAAGTTTCCACAGTTGTCTGTGGGAAAGACGCGAGGGAAGATTTTCAGTATACACTATGGCAGTGCTGCAGAATCCTTGCTTAAGGGGATCCAGCCTTCCCTTTCAATTGGGGAAAGCCATTCCCTTCTCCAGGGGATTATCCTGGCCCAGGATCATCCCGACCTACCGTCCATCTCTGGGTCTCCTGTATTGCAGGCAGATTCTTTATCAAAATATCTGACATGCTGCAACTAAATATATATAATATATATATACATATATCTATATATACACACACACACACATATATATATATATATAATCCCACATGCTTCAGTGAAGATTGATGATCCCATGTGTGGCAACTAAGACCTGGCACAGACAAATAAATACCTAAATATTAAATAAATATTATGTGTGAGTGATCAGTACTTTGTTAGAAAGTGAAAGAAACTGTTAGTTGCTCAATCGTGTCTGACTCTGTGAACCCATGGAACTGCACCCCACCAGGCTCTTCTGTCCACGGAATTTCCCAGGCCAGCATACTGGAGTGGGCAGCCATTCCCTTCTCCAGGGGATCTTCCTTATCCAGGCATCAAACCCGAGTCTCCTGTGTTGCAGGCAGATTCTTTACCATCTGAGCTGACTGGCCATCTATTCTAATCCTAGAACCATCCATAATCATTTAGCTGAATGCCAAAAGAAATCTGATTACCACTCTGTCTCTACTTCTCTTTATGTGCCCACTTTGTCTTTGGTGGATAAACACTAACATTTGGCCTCCGCTACTCAAACAGGTCATCATGCTTTGCCTACAGAAGAAAGCCAACATAGAGCTTTTCAAGGATATAAACATTCCCACACACTAATGTATTTTGCAATGCTTTAGGAAAGGAATCCTCCCCAAGTCCTCTCGGAGGATATACTTGTGGGGAGTAGATATGCAAGTCAATATGTGACATATCTATCCCATATCCCTAAGCTTTTTGATTCCTCTTACATTGTCCAGGGAAGTTCCTGTACCTTAGCTTAATTAAACATAGGCTACTATGGAGTCCAAGTTTCAGTGAACTTAACAAATAAATACTGAATGTCACTTCCAGCTGCAGGTGCTAACGCATTAAATCCTTAATTTCTGATACAGGTATCCATATCAATAAATTTCAGTCAACCCAGTATCATATTTTGTGCTCCTTCCATTAACTCCCTTATACTATACTCACATAAATTCCCTGGGCGTCTACCATAAATAATAATGAAAATGTTTTACCATTAAAGCTGTTTCTCGAGCTTAGGGTTGCCGGGGGATGGGGCGGGGGAAGGGATAGTTAGGGAGTTTGGGATGGTCATGTACACACTACTATCTTTAAAACAGATAACCAATTGCATTGTATATGGGATTCTGCTCAATGTTATGTGCCAGCCAGGATGGGAGGGGAATTTGGGGGAGGATGGATACATGTATATCTGTGGCTGAATCTCTTCCCTGTTCACCTGAAACTATCACAACATTATTAATTGGCTATACCCAATACAAAATTAAAAGTTTAAAGTTTGAAAAAAAAGATTAAAAAATAAACTCCATAGGGTTGTGTAAGAATTAAGTGAGATAAAACATGTGAAAAAATATTGTAGAAAATTAAATCATGTTCAGTGTCTTCTCAAAAGCAAAAAAATTAATTTCTGCCACGGAGGTCAAAAAGAAAACTGTTTCCACCTGGTCAGACTTTGTATTTGCCCTGCTGGAGCATTTTAAAATCATATTTTAGCTTTTTTTCTCAACAGGGTTGCCACCAGAACACAGGCGTCATGAAAACCACTGCTAAATCTAAGCCACAATGGGAAAGGAGAAGACTCATATCAACATCATTGTGTTGTTTGGACATGTGGATGTGGCAAGTCTACCACTACGGGCCATCTGATCTACAAATGTAAAGGGATTGAACAAAGAACCACTGAAAACCACAAAGAACCTCCTTTGAGAAGGAGGCAGCTAAAATGGGAAAGGGCTCCTTCAAGTATGCCTGGCTCTTGGACAAACGAAGCCGAGCATGAGTGTGGTGTCACCAATAATATCTCCCTGTAAAGAAATCCAAGACCAGCAAGTACTTTGTGACCATAATTGATGCCCCAGGACACAGAGACTTTACCAAAAACACGATTACAGGCATATATCAGGCTGGTTATTATTGTTGCCACTGGTGTTGGTGAATTTGAAACAGGTGGCTCCAAGAAGGGGTGATCAGAGTAAGCTAACTAACAACTAACTGTTAGCATTAACAGAATGGATTCCACTGAGCCACTCTACAGCCAAAAAATCTATGAAGGGATTAAGGAGGTCAACACCTACATTAAGAAAGTTGACTCCAACCCTGACATAGTAGCATTGGTGCCAATTTCTGGGTGGAATGGTGGCAACATGCTGCAACCAAGCTCTAACCTGTCTTGGTTCAAGGGATGGAAAGTCACCCACAAAGATGGCAATGCCAGTGGAACCATGCTGCTTGAAGCTCTGAATTACATCTTGGCCACCAGTTATGCAACTGACAAGCCCTTGAACCTGACCCTCCTGGAAGTTCAGTTCAGTTCAGTTGCTCAGTCGTGTCTGATTCTTTGCGACCCCATGGACTGCATGCCAAGCCTCCCTGTCCATCACCAACTCCCAGAGTTTATTCAAATTCATGTCCATTGAGTCAGTGATGCTATCCAACCATCTCATCCCGCCTTCAATCTTTCCCAACATCAGGGTCTTTTCAAATGAGTCAGCTCTTCGCATCAGGTGGCCAAAGTACTGGAGTTTCAGCTTCAACATCAGTCCTTCCAATGAATATTCAGGACTGATCTCCTTTAGGATGGACTGGTTGGATCTCCTTGCAGTCCAAGGGACCCTCAAGAGTCTTCTCCAACACCACAGTTCAAAAGCATCAATTCTTCGGCACTCAGCTTTCTTTATGGTCCAAGTCTCACATCCATACATGACTCCTGGAAAAATAATAGCTTTGACTAGACAGACCTTTGGTGGCAAAGTAATGTCTGCTTTTTAATATGCTGTCTAGGTTGGTCATCGCTTTTCTGCCAAAGAGCAAGTATCTTTTAATTTCATGGCTGCAGTCACCATATGCAGTGATTTTGGAGCCCCAAAAGATAAAGTCCCTCTCTGTTTCCACTGTTTCCCCATCTATTTGCTATGAAGTGATGCCATGATCTTAGTTTTCTGAATGTTGAGCTCTAAGCCAACTTTTTCACTCTCCTCTTTCACTTTCATCAAGAGGCTCTTTAGTTCTTCACTTTCTGCTATAAGGGTGGTGTCATCTGTGTATCTGAGGTTATTGATATTTCTCCCAGCAATCTTGATTCCAGCTTTTGCTTCATCCAGCCCAGTGTTTCTCATGATGTATGCTGCATATAAGTTAAATAAGCAGGGTGACAATATACAGCCTTGACGTACTCCTTTTCCTATTTGGAACCAGTCTGTTGTTCCATGTCCAGTTCTAACTGTTGCCTCCTGACCTGCATACAGATTTCTCAAGAGACAGGTCAGATGGTCTGGTATTCCCATCTCTTTCAGAATTTTCCAGTTTATTGTGATCCACACAGTCAAAAGCTTTGGCATATTCAATAAAGCAGAAATAAATGTTTTTCTGGAACTCTCTTGCTTTTTCAATGATCCAGCAGATGTTGGCAATTTGATTTCTGGTTCTTCTGCCTTTTCTAAATACAGCTTAAACATCTGGAAGTTCATGGTTCATGTACTGTTGAAGCCTGGCTTGGAGAATTTTGAGCCTCCAGGAAGAATGCCTACAAAATTGGTGATGTTGGTACCACCTCTGTGGGTCGAGTGAAGACTGGTGTTCTCAAGCCTGGTATGGTGGTCACCTTTGCTCCAGCGTTACAACTGAAGTGAAATCTGTTGAAATGCACCATGAGGTTTTGAATATAGCCCTCCTTGGGGTCAAAGGGTTTCCTTATCAAGAACTTGCCTGTCAAAGATGTTTGCCATGGTGATGTGACTGGTGACAGCAAAAATGACCCATGGATGGAAGTAACTGGCTTCACAGCTCATGTGATTATCTCAGACCAGCCAGGCCAAATCAATGCTGGATATGTCCCTGTGCTGGACTGTCAGCTCACATTCTTGCAGGTTTGATGAGCTGAAGGAGGTAATTGATCATCATTCTGACAAAAACCTGGAAAGTAGCCCCACATTCTGGAAATCTGGTGATGCTGCCATCACTGATATAGTTCTTTGCAAAACCCATGTGTGTTGAGAGCTTCTCTGACTATCCTCTTCTGGGTCATGTTGCTGTTTGTGCCATGAGACAGACAGTTGCTATGGCTGTCACCAAAGTAGAGGACAAGAAGGCAGCTGTAGCTGGTAAGGTTACCAAGTCTGCCCAGCAAGTTCAGAATATTACCCCCAATACCTGCCACCCTCATCTTAATCAATGGTGGGAGAATAGTCTCAGAACTCTTTGTCTCAATTGGCCATTTAATAGTAAAAGACTGGTTAATGATAACAATGCATCATAAAACCTTCAGAAGGAGAGGAGAATGTTTTCTCAACCACTTGCTTTATATGTGGCAGTTTTAAGTTAGTTTTTAAAATCAGTGGTTTTTAATGGAAAAGGCCAAAAATCTGTCACAAAATTTTGAGACCCACTGAAACAAAGTTTAATGAGAAAATAAAACGTTGAGTTACCCGTCTACTAGAGGAGCTGGTTTTTGTGGTGAGTTTTGAGGAAAATGGACATCCCCTTGCAAGGCAGTTGCCCCAAATGAGATTATTATAAAATTTTCAGTTAAGAGAAGGATAGTTTTTACAAATGTTCCTTCAGTCACTAAGTTGTGTCCAACTCTTTGCAACCCTTCAGACTGCAACACACCGGGCTCTTCTGTCCTCCACTATCTCCTGGAATTTGCTCAAATTCACATCCATTGAGTCGGTGATACTATCTAACCATCTCATCCTCTGCTGCCCCCTTCTCCTCCTCCCGTCAATCTTTCCCAGCATTGGGGTTATAAAATACAAAAAGACAAACTTCTTTCACTGACAAAAAAAGACTCAAAGTGACTCATAAGTTTGAAATTATCAGTCTCCCTTGTCCAACTAAATTACCCCACACCAGATTTCAGTGTACTCCTTCCCAATCAGTGCCCCAATTTTCACCTAAATAACTTGACTAGGATTTGAATTCAATTAATATTTTAATTCTGCAACCCATAATTCTTGGTTAATTGTCCCTTTATATGATGACATTTTTTTTCATTGAAGTTTTTAGCTTAAGCCTATTTTTTCTGAAATAAGTATAGCCATCTCTGCTCTGTTTTGGTTTTCAGTTGGGTGGAGTATCTTTTCCCATTCCTTCACTTTGAGCCTGTGTCTGTCCTTAAAACTGGGTTTCCCAGGTGGTTCAGTGGTGAAGAATCTGCCTGGTATTGCAGGAGACATAGGAGATGTGGGTTCAATCCCTGGGTTGAGAATATCCCCTTGAGTAGGAAATAGCCACCCTCTGAAGCATTCTTGCCTGGGAAATCTCATGAACAGAGGAGATGTGGGCTGTAGTCCATGGGGTTGCCAAGAGTCAGACATGACTGAGCATGCACACACATCCTTAAAGCTGATATGAGTCTCTTGTAGGCAGCATATGTGTGGGTCTCGGATTTTTTTTATCCATCCAGCCACTCTATGCATTTTGATGGAGGATTTAATCCATTTTATTGATAGATGAGGACTTACTCATCTTATTAATTGACATCTAATTAAATGTCATCTTGGGACTTGCCTGGTGAGTGACTAAGACTCCTCTCCTAAAGCAGGCGGTCCCAGTTTGATCCCTAGTCAGGGAACTAGATCCCACATGCCGAAACTAAGAGTTCGCATGCAGCAACAAAGATGGAAAGTATATATATATATTTTTTTTTTTTCCAAAGGTGAAAAAGTTATCATCTCTTCCCCCAGTGTTTCACACTGCTAGTCTTTGCTGGCAGGGTCAACTTTTTGAAAATATCAATTTCATCACATCTTGTCCTATGCTTAAAAAGCACAAAATAAAATCCAAATTCCTTGATTTATTGTGAATAACTCTTTACAGATTGAAAAACTATGTTTTTGGCCTCATCTTCTGCCACTTTCTATTATATAACTATGCTCTGCTATGAAAGCTTCAAATGCTTTTCGAACTTTCATTCGCTAGCGTGTAATGTTCCTTCTGCCTCAGATACTCTTTCCCCCTTCTTTTACACACACAAAAATCTTATTAGTCACTTAAAATCCAGCTTGGAAATCTATTTTTCTGTGAAAGCTTCTATGACCTCCCTGGGTAAATTAACTGCCTCTGTGTTCCTTAACATTTGTATATGCCTCTACTTTTGTCCTTACAGATGGTATTGCATCTATTTATCCCGTTTTCTCTCACTAAACTAGGAACTCTTCAAAAGGAGGTCTTATCCATCTTTTTAAAAAAAATATTTATGTATTTATTTGGCTAGGCCTGGTCTTAGATGTGACATGTGGACTCTTTAGTTGTGGCGTCTGGAATCTAGTTCCCTGACCAGGGGTGGATCCAGGCCCCCTGCATTGGGAGCACCAGAGTCTTAGCCACTGGACCACCAGGGAAGTCCCTTATCCATCTCTTTAAGCCCAATGTCTACCTGCATATAGAAGGTTCCCGGTTAAAGTTTACTGAGTTGAGTTTATCTGGGTGCATCTAAACAAAACCAATTTGAAAAGAAATGGGAAGAAGTTTTCTAGCAGGAGATGGACACTGTAAACAAAGCAGCCTGTGAGAATGCACTATTGGGACCTAGCAAAGAAATTGATTTTATCTTATTTATTATTTATGAATAGCTTCAAAAAGACTTCGAGGCAGCTATTTTTAAGTGTTCGACACTGTTGTCTCTAAAGGCAGTACATTGGGTTTATTCGAGCAGAACATATGTTGCTAAAAACAAAGTGAATACTCTAGCACATTATACACATGTGCTAAATCACTTCAGTTGTGTCTGACTCTTTGCAACCCTGTGGACTATAGCCCTCCAGGTTTCTCTGTCCATGGGATTCTCCAGGCAAGAAGATTGGAGTGGGTTGCCATGCCCTCTTCCAGAGGATCTTCCCAACCCAGCGATCGAACCTGCATCTCTTATGTCTCCTGCATTGGCAGATGAGTTCTTTACCACTAGCACCTCCTGGGTAGCCCTAGCACATTATAAATAAACCATTTCACATTAAAAAAGTCCATGGATTGTAACTTTCTTAGAGGCAGAAGCCATGTGTATAAAATTTACTTTTTATGTAGCACCTAGCTACACAAACTCTTAAATGATTTTTGGCACAACAGTGATTTTGATCATCTGTGACTGAATCTGTAGTCATTTGCAATGAAGTAGAGGAGGTGGAAATTATCCATTTTTATTGCTTACTATGAATAAATAAACCAGATAAATCATATTCCTCTCAGAACTCCCCTCTCCAAAAATACTTGTTAGCAAGGTTATTATTCTAATGTCTGTCTTTTTCACACAAATTAGGTAGCCAAAAGAGTTTTACTTCATTTCACTTTGTAATTTCAAAAATTAATGAGGATGATGATAATGTTTTAAAAATTCAATTGCATTACTGTTGCTGTTTGGTTGTTTTTTTTAACACTAGTGGTGATGACTGCTGTGGTATTCTCATATTTCCCTGAATACTGGTCTAGTACTAAGCTAGCTTTGGTCAGTAACAACAGTAATAACAGTAGCACAGTTTGAGGAGTTTACTGGTTGAGAACTTATTACCATTCAATAGAATGGTGGGATGAGGTGGGGGTGGGGGCAGATTTTGATATTTCAGAGCATTTCTGGTTGATTGTTAATGTTTTCTTTCCCTCTTTTTATTATTAATACTAGTCTGTTAGTACTTTTTCTTACCGTTTGGTGATAACTTTTTGTGGTCCAGATGAGTGAATCAGCACCTCAAGAGGAACCTAAACCTGCTCAGGTATCTGGTCTACGTAGTTTCTAACCATTTAGCCATGAGAGGATTTGGGATTCAACATTCTTGGGGAAATTGAGATGCAATGTCATATACTATCATTGAATTATTTCTCTTTTAATTGAAGTGTTCTGCATTAACTTTTGACAAAAATGGGGTCAACTAATAGTTGAGTCACAGTGGCCTTCTTCCAGTTGCTTGGTATTCTTGGTATATAACAGGTCTGTTACTGTTTGAATTTTTTAATACAGCTACTCTATGTGATTTTATTTGGTATGCTGTTTACTCATGTGAATTTTTTACATTAAAAAGCTTGCTATGCTAGATAATAAATAAAACATTAGTTTTATTTCCAATCCCTACTGGATACCATTTACTAACACTACGTCTATTTCAGGAAAATGGAAAGGAAGACAAAGAAAGGAACCAGGAAGGAAGTGAAGCAGAAGAGTCTATTTGGGTAGAGTTTTCATGAATAATCAGATGTTAATACTGGAGAGTAACTGGAGAAATTATTTTTCCTAGGCAAAAAAAAAAAAAGGTGTGGGTATTCAAAAAGATAAAATGGCAAATGGGACAGAACAAACTCATGTTGATCTTTAAGCTGACTCATCCAAGTCAGTTTCAGGAAACTTCCACAGAGAGGTAAATTATTTGTGAAGAGCTATTATGACTTTATAGAAATAGTATGGACCTAACAGAAGGTGAAGAGATTAAGAAGAGGTGGCAACAATACACAGAAGAACTGTACAAAAAAGATCTTCACAACTCAGATAATCACAATGGTGTGATCACTCACCTAGAGCCATACATCTTGGAATATGAAGTCAAGTGGGCCTTAGGAAGCATCACTATGAACAAAGCTAGTGGAGGTGATGGAATTCCCGTAGAGCTATTTCAAATCCTGAAAGATGGTGCTGTGAAAGTTCTGCACTCAATATGCCAGCAAATTTGGGGAACTCAGCAGTGGCCACAGGACTGGAAAGGTCAGTTTTCATTCCAATCCCAAAAAAGGCAATGCCAAAAATGCTCAAACTACCGCACAATTGCACTCATCTTGCATGCTAGTAAAGTAATGCTCAAAATTCTCCAAGCCAGGCTTCAACAACATGTGAACCATAAACTTCCTGATGTTCAAAGTGGTTTTAGAAAAGGCAGAGGAATCAGAGATCCAATTGCCAACATCCTCTGGATCATCAAAAAAGCAAGAGAGTTCCAGAAAAAACATCTATTTCTGCTTTATTGACTATGCCAAAGCCTTTGACCATGTGGATCACAACAAACTGTGGAAAATTTTGAAAGAGATAGGAGTACCACACCACCTGACCTACCTCTTGAGAAATCTGTATGCAGGTCAGGAAGCAGCAGTTAGAACTGGACGTGGAATACCAAACTGGTTCCAAATAGGAAAAGGAGTACATCAAGGCTGTATATTGTCACCCTGCTTATTTAACTTATATGCAGAGTACATCATGAGAAATGCTGGGCTGGATGAAGCACAAGCTGGACTCAAGATTGCTGGGAGAAATATCAATAACCTCAGATATGCAGATGACACCAACCTTATGGCAGAAATTGAAGAAGAACTAAAGAACATCTTGATGAAAGTGAGAGAGGAGAGTGAAAAAGTTGGCTTAAAACTCAACATTCAGAAAACTAAGATCATGGCATCTGGTCCCATCACTTCATAGCAAATAGATGGGGAAACAATGGAAACAGTGGCAGATTTTATTTTGGGGGGCTCCAAAATCACTACAGATGGTGACTGCAGCCATGAAATTAAAAGATACTTCTCCTTGGCAGAAAAGCAATGATCAACCTAGACAGCATATTAAAAAGCAGAGACATTTGCTACCAAAGGTCTGTCTAGTCAAAGCTATGGTTTTTCCAGTAGTCATGTATGGATGTGAGAGTTGGACCATAAAGAAAGCTTAGCACTGAAGAATTGATGCTTTTGAACTGTGATGCTGGAGAAGACTCTTGAGAGTCCCTTGGATTGCAAGAAGATCCAACCAGTCCATCCTAAAGGAGATCAGTCCTGAATGTTCATTGGAAGGACTGATGTTGAAGCTGAAACTCCAATACTTTGGCCACCTGATGCGAAGAGCTGACTCATTTGAAAATACCCTGATGCTGGGAAAGATTGCAGGCATGAGAAGGGGATGACAGAGGATGAGATGGTTGGATGCCATCACTGACTCTATGGACAGGAGTTTGAGTCAACTCCGGGAGCTGGTGATGGACTGGGAGGCCTGGTGTGCTGTGGTCTGTAGGGTCGCAAAGAGTCAGACATGACTGAGTGACTGAACTTAACTGATTATGACTTTATAAAGTTTGCTCTCTAAAATCAGCACTGTTATCCTGCATATGACAATCACCAGTTATTAGGGGAACTTCAGTATCATTCTGAAAATGTAATTTCCAAGTTAATCATTTAAGTAACTTTGTGTTTAAATAAATAGAAAGCTTCTATGAGGAAAAATATTTTAGAGAAAAGGGGAGGCAGGTGAAGATAGTTATATGGATTCACCATTAAATTGATCTATGTGAGTCTGAAAATATTCTGTTACCACCCTTTTAAAAGTATATCAGGGAGTTCCCTGGTGGTCCAGTGGTTAAGAATCTGAATTGCAATGCAGGGGACACGGGCTCGATCTCTGTTTGGAAATCTAAAATTACGTGCCTTGGAGCAACCAAGCCCAGGTGCCATAACTAGAGCACCCACATGCTGCAACAGCTGAGCCCATGGGCCACACTGCAGAGTCCATGTGCCCGTAAAGAAAGATCGCACATGACACAATAAAGATTCCATGTGCTTTGACTAAGACCAGCATAAATAAATATTCTAAATTAACTTTTAAAAAAGTATATCAACATGAGTACAAGCAGCTGTTTTACCACCATTTATTCATAAAGCTAAAGTTTATTTTCCTTAATGAAGATCAAAATGTTTTTCTCTCCACCACAAACTTAGAAAGTGATTCTAGTAGTGAAAGAAAACAGCAGCATTTTCAAAGTTTCAGAGGTTTGATTTCACTCTGTTGTGGTTTCAAATTATGTTTCTAGAAAGTATTGTATAATTCAAGGATTAACATACATCTGGAGTAATATTTTTAGCCTAATTCTTTGTTAGCCATAGGAAGATATGATGACATGGTGAACCAATGAATGTAGTAAATAGACTGTGATTACTGCTTTGCTTCTATTACACAGCATTAAATCCTAGGAAAATCAAGGAGTAATGTTTAGTAATTTTTACAAGAAATTTATCTGCATTCTTTCATTGGGAGAGCTGATGCAACTTTGATGAAAAGCAATTTATTTTTTAACTGGTGTTTCTTTTCTCCTTTCAGTGTTCACAGAGTATATCAGACAGTTCGGCATTAGGCACCCACAGCAATGTGACAGGAGCAACAGCAGACAAAATATCCCAAGGTAGAGAACTAGCTTTTCTCCTACTCACCAGAGTAAAACTGTTACCAAGTTTTCATTGCGGATGGATTCTTCAGGATTTTGCCTTTCAAAAATGTAATACCAGGAATGAATATACACACACATACTTTTGTTACTGTTCAGTTGCTCAGTTGTGTCTGACTCTTTACAACCGGATGGGCTGCAGCACACCAGGCTTCCCTGTCCTTTACCACCTACCAGAGCTGGCTCAAACTCATGTCCATTGAGTTAGTGATGCTGTCCAGCCATCTCATCCTCTGTCGTCCCCTTCTCTTCCTGCCTTCAATCTTTCCCAGCATCAGGGTCTTTTCTAATGAGTTGGCTCTTTGCATCAGGTGGCCAAAAGTACTGGAGCTTCAGTTTCAGAGTCCTTCTAATGAATATTCAGGGTTGGTATTCCTTTAGGATTGACTGGTTTGATCTCCTTGCAGTCCAAGGGACTCTTAAGAGTCTTCTCCAACCCACAGTTCAAAAGCATCAATTCTTCAGCATTTTGCCTTCTTTATGGTCCAACTCTCACATCCATACATGACTACTGGAAAAATTGTAGCTTTGACTATCTGGACCTTGGTTGGCAAAGTAATGTCTCTGCTTTTTAATACACTGTTTAGGTTTGTCATAGCTTTTCTTCCAAGGGGCAAGCATCTTTTACATACATATTATATGTGTGTGTGTGTGTGTGTGTGTGTGTGTGTGTGTGTGTATATTTTTTTTACTACGGTGTGCGATGTGTGGAATCTTAGTTTCCTGACCAAGGATAAAACCCAAGCCCCCTGCAGTGGGAACACTGAGTCTTAACCACTGGACCACCAGGGAAGTTCAGTAAGGGATATTTGAAATGCAATTTGGGATATAGTCAATGCAGGAGACCTGGGTTCAATCCCTGGGTTGGGAAGATACCTTGGCAAAGGGAACAGCTACCCACTCCAGTATTCTGGCCTGGAGACTGTATGTCCATGGGATCGAAAAGAGTTGGACGTGACTGAGTGATTTTCACTTTCACTTTGAAATATATTCCCTTCAGACATACTGTACAGCACATGGAACTTACAGCGCATGGAACTCTACTCAATGTTATGTGGCAGCCTGGATGGGAAGGCAGTTTGGGGGCGAAAGGATACATGTTTAGGTTTGGCTGAGTCCCGTTACTGCCTACCTGAAACTATCACACTGTTGTTAATTGGCTATTCCCCAATAC
Source organism: Antilocapra americana (assembly GCA_007570785.1). NCBI lineage: Eukaryota > Metazoa > Chordata > Mammalia > Artiodactyla > Antilocapridae > Antilocapra > Antilocapra americana. The sequence continues at coordinate 33,233,761 of ML664177.1, read as the reverse complement.
AAAACAAAAAGTTTAAAGAAAGAAATATATTACCTTTACTTTCTATTGATACTTTTGAAGCAACTTTATTAATCTTGTACTTAAAAAGAAAATTTACCTAAGAGTGGACTGACATATAGCAAACAACCCATAAATACAAAAATCTAGTGATTCGACTTGCCTGTTGTTTTTCTGTTTCTTCTTTTTACCTCTGTACTTGACAACACATTTGTTCTGTTTGACTTTTAGCCCAATCCTTAATCCAAATTCTACATGATTATTTATGCAGGTTGAAAATTTATGTTATCAAAAGGCAACAACTAAATAGGCAAGATAGTCATCCCTTTTACTACTGTTCTTCCAAGTTTAGATACTTAGTGAAACCCTATACTACATAAATTTTTCACAGTATTTAAAATTTAACAATTTATACTTTAGTTAACTGAAATTCTTTTGAATTTAGTTTGCAACTATCAAGTGTTTAATATGTGTTAGTCTGAACTATAATAATAATTATTAAAGCAGTTTCTAAACTATAATTTGCTACATAGATGCTAGAGTTCCAAAGAATAGCAAGGAGAGATAAGAAAGCCTTCCTCAGGGATCAATGAAAAGAAATAGAGGAAAACAACAGAATGGGAAAGACTAGAGATCTCTTCAAGAAAATTAGAGATACCAAGGGAACATTTCATGCAAAGATGAGCTTGATAAAGGACAGAAATGGTATGGACCTAACAGAAGCAGAAGACATTAAGAAGAAGTGGCAAGGATACACAGAATATCTGTACAAAAAAGATCTTCACGACCCAGATAATCACGATGGTATGATCACTCACCTAGAGCCAGACATCCTGGAATACAAAGTTAAGTGGGCCTTAGAAAGCGTCGCTACGAACATAGCTAGTGGAGGTGATGGAATTCCAGTTGAGCTATTTTGAATCCTGAAAGATGATGCTGTGAAAGTGCCGCACTCAATATGCGAGAAAATTTGGAAAACTCAGCAGTGGCCACAGGACTGGAAAGGTCAGTTTTCATTCCAATCCCAAAGAAAAGCAATGCCAAAGAATGCTCAAACTACTGCACAATTGCACTCATCTCACATGCTAGTAGGGTAATGTTCAAAATTCTCCAAGCCAGGCTTTAGCAATACATGAACCGTGAACTTCGAGATGTTCAAGCTGTATTTAGAAAAGGCAGAGGAACCAGAGATCAAATTGCCAACATCCACTGGATCATCAAAAAAGCAAGAGAGTTCTGGAAAAACATCTATTTCTGTTTTATCAGCTATGCCAAAGCCTTTGACTGTGTGGATCACAATAAACTGTGGAAAATTCTGAAAGAGATGGGAATACCAGACATTTGACCTGTCTCTTGAGAAACCTGTTTGCAGGTCAGGAAGCAACAGTTAGAACTGGGCATAGAACAACACACTGCTTCCAAATAGGAAAAAGGAGTACGTCAAGGCTGTATATTGTCACCCTGCTTATTTAACTTATATGCAGGGTACATCATAAGAAACACTGGGCTGGAAGAAGCACAAGCTGGAATCAAGATTGCCAGAAGAAATATCAATAACCTCAGATATGCAGATGACACCACCCTTATGGCAGAAAGTGTAGAGGAACTAAAAAGCCTCTTGATGAAAGTGAAAGAGGAGAGTGAAAAAGTTGGCTTAAAGCTCAACATTCAGAAAACTAAGATCATGGCATCTGGTCCCATTACTTCATGGGAAATAGATGGGGAAACAGTGGAAACAGTGTCAGATTTTATTTGGGGGGGGCTCCAAGATCACTGCAGATGGTGACTGCAGCCATGAAATTAAAACACACTTACTCCTTGGAAGGAAAGTTATGACCAACCTGGATAGTATATTAAAAAGCAGAGACATTACTTTGCCAACAAAGGTCTGTCTAGTCAAAGCTATGGTTTTTCCAGTAATCATGTATGCATGTGAGAGTTGGATGGTGAAGAAAGCTGAGCACCAAAGAATTGATGCTTTTGAACTGTGGTGTTGGAGAAGACTCTTGAGAGTCCCTTGGACTGCAAGGAGATCCAACCAATCCATCCTAAAGGAGATCAATCCTGGGTGTTCATTGGAAGGACTGATGTTGAAGCTGAAACTCCAATTCTTTGGCTACCTCATGTGAAGAGTTGACTCATTGGAAAAGACCCTAATGCTGGGAAGGATTGAGGGCAGGAGGAGAAGGGGATGACAGAGAATGAGATGGCTTGATGGCATCACCGACTCGATGGCCATGGATTTGGGTAGTCTCCAGGAGTTGGTGATGGACAGAGAGGCCTGGCATGCTGCAATTCATTGGGGTTGGAAAGAGTCGGACATGACTGAACAACTGAACTGAACTGATAACTTATAGATGCTTACTCTTCTCCAAATTATTTCTCTGTGTTTTAAACCAATTAAAAGAATTATTTACTATTTCTTCTTATTAGTTCATATTGTCATACATACACATGAATCAAACTATTCAGCATTTATTTTGCCTTTATTATAAACTTTCACAGTTCATTAACCTTTAAAAAGTTTCTTGGCAAGTCCTTGCCTCCGTGCCCCCTACCATCAGTTTCCTGATTTTGCTTCCTCCTCACTCCCTCCCTCTACCACCACTACTCCATAAATCCCTTTGCCTTTACCATACTCACATGAACCAGGTTTATAAATAAACTCTTATTTTAAACTTGTTAAACAGAATTGTAGTCTAGGTAATTTCCTATAAATTTAATCATGTGTTCAGTTTAATCAGCTTATGGCCAAATCTGTACCTGCAAATTTGCATGTGTATTCCATTCTTTAATTTATTGCCTCTCTAGAAAACATGTCAAGAGTTTATGGTCTTTCCTATTCTCATACTTTGAATTTGTTACTGGTTTATAATGTATGATAGAGGGAAATGTATTGTTTGAGTAAGTCTGTTCATCCCAGTATATGATATACACTGAAAATATTGCAGTTGCTTGTTGCAATATCAAATGCAATGCAATGTATTTATTTATTCAATGATCAGTCACTATTAATTTTAATATTCTAAATCTCTCTTTGTAAATATGTACGTGTTTGTGTATGTGTGTGTGTGTGTGTGTAATAAGTGTGAAGAGGAACTGTTATTCCAATTTCAACATATCAAAAGATGTGTCTTTATCTTTGTTATATGCTGTGCTGCGCTTAGTTGCTTCAGTCGTGTCTGACTCTTTGTGACTCTATGGACTGTAGCCTGCTGGGCTCCTCTGTCCATGGGATTCTCCAGGCAAGAATACTGGAGTGGGTTGCCATGTCCTTCTCCAAGGGATCTTCACAAAATAGGGGTCAAACTTGTGTCTCCTGTGGCTCCGCATTGCAGGCGGATTCTTTACCACTGAGAAACCAGAGAAGCCCATCCTTGTTATATACTTGCCAAAATTAAAATGATTTTTTTTCCAAGAAGCTTCCAGAATACACTCAAATATGTATCTTTGCATAGAAAATATTGTGTCTAAATGTACCATGTGAATTCCTCATTTCTTTCCCTGGTTATTACATTTTTCAGGCTATGAGCTCAACTTGTGTCTTGAGAAATTTTACTTCTTTTTTATTGATTTGCTCAGCTTTATTCTTATTACACAGCCCTAAGTTTTAAAAAAATTCTGTAGGAAAATACCTTTTACTATAGCTATTGAATTTTTTTTTTGAATTTTAATGCCAATAGTTTTAATAGTGCTTCTTTTCCTCCTCTCACAGTAGTTTTTCTATATTATGTACAAATGTTAAGAAATCCTGACAAGATCAAGCCAGCTGAGCTTCAGACAAGACCTGTGTTTTAAGAGAACATGGCACATATGTTGAGTAGCCCTGCTGGGTCAATTTTCACCAGTTTAATCAGCAGCCAGTCCCTCTAATGTTGTATGCCTTCTGTGAAGAAAGAGTCTGCTAGAGCTTATTATAATGTGAAGTATAATTCATTCCTATTTGTGTCCTTAAATAGAGTTGTGCTGAGGCCATGCCCAGCAGTGGGCCAGGTACTGAGTGCAGAATATGATGAAAGTCATTTATAAAAGTCATTAGACCTTTCAGAATATGAATAAGGAATTTTTTTGCGTTTCTACTTCTTTAATTGAAAGCATTTGTGCCCGTAGTGCCAGAATAGGACTTTGTATGTTAGAAGGTGGGTTGATACAGAGGTGAAGATGGGCATGTTGGGTAAGTATTTTAAAAGCTCTTAATTCTATAGAAATTTAGAAAGTCCTGAAAAAGAATTTCAGTGCTAAGCATAGTGCCTGACACTGCATGACATCAATAATTACTTATTGGGTGAACATGTAAATGAATCAATCTAACTGTAAGAGGTTTAGGAATATGCAATCATAGGCTAAAAAGCCCAATATTTGCTTGAAACTGTATTCAATTTAACTCCTTAATTAATTTTCCATTGGAGAAGTGCTGTAATTTATGAATTCAGAGATCACCCAATCAAAGGACTGCTACTGATAGGCTTATTCAGAATCCTGATTTACTGACCCTGCTATTAGTGTGTCTCCTTTTATTTTCTTGGTTTTATGGCTCTAAGAGAGAAGTGTTTGACCAGAGTTGTAACCAAACACACGTCTACTTCCATTCTGCATGTTGGTGGGGAGAGAGCAAGCAGTAGGATTATTGCTTAGCAACCTGTAATACCAAGCACCCTAGAGGAGCGCTAGCAGTCTGCAGCAAAGATAAGAGAATGCCCTAGTTCATTTGTAAGTTTACCAATGATCCATGCAGATGGCTAGATATTAAGTTGCTATAGTCTGTAGCACTCCCCTTAAAGCAGGAGGAAGAATATCTGCATTGGGTTATGCTGGAGAGGTTAAAAGGAAAGAGAGACTGCATTTTTGTTAAGTTATGTAAGATAGATTTCTATTGCTCAAATTGAAATTTTAATAATACATCCTTCTTTAAACTCTTCTTCTTTTAGTTTCTGTGATTCTAATGTACCCTGTTTTCCTCCCAACTTCCTAGTCACTCTCAGACTCCTGTATAAATGTACTTTATTTGCCTACTCTTCTAAAATGTGGCATAAAATTCCTTTTATGGTCCTCTTCTCACTCTAGACACTCTGAGTGAGCTCATCCAACAATAATAATAGTAATAATGACTATAAATGTTTTAGGATATATATGTTATATATATAATTTCATATATGTATATGTATAATTTTCTCATCATGATTATCCTACAAAGTATAATTATATTCCCATTTTATAGAAATAGAGTCTAAGTTTATTAGCTTATTCTATAAGGAACGTGACTACTGTATGTTAGAGCTGAAATTTGAACCCTGATACCTCTTATTCCAATGCCTATAATATTTTTTAACACAGTGTTTATTCATTCGTCAAATACTTGATTCCTTACTGTGTTTCTGACACTGTTCTAACCACTGCTAACTACTAAGAATTCAGTAGTAACCAACACAGACAATATATCTTCATTAATGAGTCTTAATTTTGAAAGGTGGGTTAAAAAAAGATTATTCTTCCTGAAAGATCTGTGGGTTTAGCCAGTGTCATAAGACAAATAAGGAATATAAAAATCATAAAAGTTATAAAGGAAAAAATAGAAACATCTTTTATTTTTAGCCGATGACATGATTGTGAATAAAGCAATCAATGTAAGTTTAGCAAGGTTTCTGGATCAAAGTCAATATACAAAAACAATTGTATTTCTATTATATATTAGCAACAAACAATGAAAATTTTAAGATCCAATTTTAATGTCTTACAACCCCCTAAATATCTCAAAGTAAATCTAACCAAAAATGAACAAAACCTCTACACTGAAACTATAAAGCAAATTAAAAGAAATTAAAGATGACCTAAATAAATGAAAATATATACCTTATTCATGAATTAGAAGGCTTAATGTTGTTAAGATAGTGGTGCTTTCGCAACTGACCTCAGGCTTCACTGTAATTCTAATAAAAATTTATGCAGGGTTCTGTATATGTGTCTGTGTGTTTTTGAAATGACAATTTGATTCTAAAATTTATGTAGAAGTGCAAAAGACCCAGAAAAGCCAAGGAAATCTTGAACAATAGCTAGAGGATTTGTGTTTCTAAATATCAAGATTTATAGTTAAGTAACAAAAATTAGGACAGTATGACATTAGCATAAAAATAGACAAGCCAATGGAACAGAGTCCAGTTGAAAAATCCTGTATTGAAAACAATAATGATGCCGAAATGGAAAATATGTATTTTTGAGTCCTACCTCACCCCACACATGAAAACAAATTCTGCATGTATTATAGATGTAAATGTGAATGATAAAACAGTAAATAATTTTAGAAGAACACAGGAGAATATTCTCACGATTTGGGGGTAGACAAAGATTTCTTAAACAAAACACAAAAGATGCTGACTATAAAATAAATAAATGAGGAATGGACACATTAAAGTTAAGAATTTTATTTTTGTTTATTAGAAAACACTTCTGTTCATTAGAAAACACCATTAAGAGTGAAAAGCCAAGCAAGATATGAGAAAAGATACTTACAATACCTATGTTCATCAAAGGTTTTTAATCTAACTATATAGAGAACTCCTACAAAGCACTAAGACAGACAACCCAATGGAAAAATGGACGATAGCTTTGAACAAATACTTCATCAGAGAGGATATTCAAATACCTGTAAAGAGAGGGAAATGTGTTCTAGTTCATTTCTCACCAGGGAAATGCAAATTAAAATCATGAGATAAAACTATGTGTTCTGCAGAATAACTGAAATAAAACACAATACCAAGTTGCAAGGATATGGAATACAAGAATTTTCATACATTGCTGGTAGGAACGTAAATTGGTATAACTTCAGAAAAGTTATACCAATACCATATATACCCTATGATCAGCATTTATACTTCTAGGTACATACCAAGATAAATAAATGTATATGTCTACCAAAAGACATGTAGAAAAATGATCATGGCAGCTTTTTTGTAATAAAAATCTGGAAAGTATTCAAATATCCTATCAGCAGTAGAATGAATAGAAAAAATTGTAGGATGTTCGTACAATGTAATACTATGAAGCTACTGCCAGGCAATGTGGATAAAAGTAGTTAACTTAAAAAAAAAAGTAGTTAAGTTATTGAGCAAAAGCAGGTACAATAGAGCACATATTGTATGATTCCATCAATATGAAGTTCAAAAACAGATATTATTAATCCATAATGTTGAGTCAAGGGAATGTGACCAGAGAGAGGGAGGAACGGGAAAAGGCCTAGAAGGAGAGGGAGGAAAGAGAGAGAGATAGGAAGAGAGGAAGGAAGGAAGGGGGAAAGCAAGGAAGGAAAGGGAAGGGAATGGAAGGAGGGAGGGAAAGAGGAAGGAAAGTTAATGTTACCTTTGAAGGAACGTTGTGATTGAAAAGGTAGCATGAGAGGGATTCTGAAGTCTTGGTGACTTTTATCTTTTATCTTTTTTTAAAATAGAAAATTAAGCTCTTTTATCTTTTTTTAAAATATGTTAAAATATATACAATGCTGATCACTTTAACCATCTGTAAGTGTGTGATTCAATGACATTAAATGTATTCACAAAGTTGATTCACAAATCATCACCATCTCTACTCAAGACTTTCATCATCCCTAACAAAAACTCTGTACCCATTAAACAGTATTTCCCCTTCCCCTCTTCCCTCACCCCATGGTGATTTCTATTCTACCTTCTGTCTGTGAATTTAGCTACCTCATGTAAGTGGAACCATATAATATTTGTCCTTCTGTGTCTGGCATATTTCACTAAACATAATGTTTTCAAAGTCCATCCATGTTGTTACATATATCAAAATTTCATTTTTCTATGGATGAATTTCTGTTTTTTAAATAACCATCAATCCTCCATTCTTTAATTTACTTTGCTCTTTTTATTCACCTTGACTTTATCTTGCAGCTTGCTGGTTGATTGTTTTACAATGTTCAAGCCAATGTATTGAAGATTTATTGGCAACAACAATACTTTTTCATTTTCAAGTAATCTCTCTTGCTTTATTGGTTTGTTTAGTGTATTTTTTTAAATAAGCTTTTATTTTTAGACTACTTGTTAAGTTTACCAAAACAAAAATTGTGAAGGTAGTACAGAGAATTCCTCTCTACCCCATATCCAGTGTTACCTATTATTAATATCTTATGTCAGCATGGCATATATGTCACTATCAAGGAGCCAGTATTGATATATATTGTAACTAAGATCCATACGTTATTCAGATTTCCTTAGTTTTACCTAGTGTTCTTTTACTGCTCCAAGAACCTCTCTAGGATACCAAATTTAGTTGTCATGTCCCTTTAGACTTTTCTTTGCTCTAATGGTTAATCAGATTTCCTTGATTTTTATGACCTTGACAGTGTTAGAGAGTACTATCAGGTGTTTTTGCAGAATGGCCCTAATTGGGATTTGTCTGATTTTTTAAAAAATTCATAATGTGACTGAGATTATTGGTTTTTGGAGGAAGATTACAGAGAAAAATTGCTATTGGCATTTCATCCTATCAAGTATATCATATATGCCATCAGCACAGCTCACTTGTCACAATTAATGAGCCAATGTTGACTTTTCATTGTTGATATTAGCCTTGATCATCTGATTGATAGTAATTGTCATCTTTCTCCACTGTAAAGTAATTCTTTTTCCTTTGTTTCTTTATTTCCCCTATTTCTAACTGTACTCTTTGAGAAGTCACTATGCACAGCCCACACTTAAGAAGAAGAGAATTATGCTCTAGTGCCTTGAGGGCAGAGTACATAAGTTATTTGGAATACTTCTGCACAGGAAATTTTTCTATTTCTCCCATTTATTTATTTGTTGAAGTATTTGTTTGTATCAGTATAGACATGGATATTTATTTTATACTGGGGTTATAATCCAATATTACTTTGTTGCTCAAATTGTTCCATTTTTGGCCTTTGAGAGAGCTTTCACTTGGCTACTGATTCCCTACAGCATGTCCTAATCAATGCAGAGGTTGTTTTGAGCTCTTTACTTTCTGGCACTAGAAGATACTCCAGGCTCTTCTTGAATATTTCTTGCCCCAGTCCTAGAATCAGCCATTTCTTCAAAAAGTCCTGATTTCTTTCTTTTCTTTATCTTTTTTCACTGTGCACCACGTGACATGTGGGATCTTAGTTAACCATCAGGGATGAAACCTGTGCCCTCTGCAGTGGAACCTCGGAGTTTTAACCACTGGATTGTCAGGGAAGTCCCATTATTAAATTGGAGAATGATAATAGAAACAAAGGCCTGACCACTAGGTTTCTAAGCTCTCTTAATTTTCAAAAATGATAAAAACTATTTTTATTTCCTCTATATCTCTGTTCTGAGGATATCCATTTAATTACAGTTCTTTTACAACTCCTTATATTTGTTCTATTAATGGTGCTTCCTTGGATAGTATTAACCATTGCATTTGTTTAGTCATGGTGGTAGTTTTCTTTAAATATTTAGTGATTCTTATGTTGTGCTTACATTTGCATTTGGGAATCCTGTTTGCTTTTCTGTGGATGAAATTTCTGTTTTCTGTAGCCTGCTGCCTAGGATTTTGGAGGAGGGGTGAGAGATGCAGACAGTTAAGTCTGCCAGAAATTCATTTCCTATGGGTGTGGAGGCGTTGTCCTGCCTCTCTCGCCCAGACCCACTTGTCTTATCTCAATGCCTCTAGTGCCTGATGATTAGCTTCAGTGGGGATGAAGAAACACAAAAAGACCAGTCACTCCCCTGCTACCCATATATACATTCTTTAAGCTTAGGGTGCCTCATAGTTGCTCCCAGATTTAACACTGACTTTTTGGATCTTTTGGTCTTAGAGTTTCCTTAATCTAGAACAGCTATACAAAAAAGATCTTAATGACTCAGATAACCACAATGGTGTGATCACTCACCTAGAGCCAGACATCCTGGAATACAAAGTCAAGTGGGCCTTAGGAAGCATCACTTTGAACAAAGCTGGTGGAAGTGATGGAATTCCAGCTGAGATATTTCAAATCCTAAAAGATGATGCTGTGAAAGTCCTGCACTCAATCTGCCAGCAAATTTGGAAAACTCAGAAGGCCACAGGACTGGAAAAGGTCAGTTTTCATTCCAATCCCAAAGAAAGGAAATGCCAAAGAATGCTTAAACTACTGTACAATTGCAGTCATCTCACATGCTAGCAAAGTAATGCTCAAAATTCTCCAAGCCAGGCTTCAATAGTATGTGAATCGTGAACTTCCAGATGTTCAAGCTGGAAATGGCAGAAGAATCAGAAATCAAATTACCAACATCTGTTGGATCATCCATAAAGCAAGAGAGTTCCAGAAAAACATCTTCTGCTTCATTAACTACACTAAAGATTTTGACAGTGTGGATCACAACAAACTGGAAAATTCTTCAAGAGATAAGAATAGCAGACCACCTTACCTGCCTATTGAGAAATCTGTATGCAGGTCAAGAAGCGACAGTTAGAACCAGATATGAAACAACAGACTGCTTCCAAATCGGGAAAGGAGTACGTCAAGGCTGTATATTGTCACCCTGCTTATTTAACTTATATGCAGAGTACATCATTCAAAATGCTGGGCTGGATGAAGCACAAGCTGGAATCAAGATTGCTGGGAGAAATATCAATAACCTCAGATATGCAGATGACACCACACTTATGGCAGAAAGCAAAGGAGAACTAAAGAGTCTCTTGACGAAAATAAAAGAGGAGAGTGAAAAAGTTGGCTTAAACTCAACATTCAGAAAACTAAGATCATGGCATCCGGTCCCATCACTTTCTGGCAAATAGATGGGGAAACAATAGAAACAGCAACAGACTTTATTTTCTTGGGCTCCAAAACCACTGCAGATGGTGACTGCAGCTGTGAAATTTAAAGACTCTTGCTCCTCGGGGGAAAAGCTATGATAAACCTAGACAGCATGTTAAAAAGCAGAGACATTACTTTGGCAACAAAGGTCTGTCTAGTCAAAGCTATTATTTTTCCAGGAGTTGTGTATGTATGTGGTAGTTGAACCATAAAGAAAGTGGAGTGCTGAAGAACTGATGCTTTTGAACTGTGGTATTGGAGAAGACTCTTGAGAGTCCCTTGGACTGCAAGGAGATCCAACCAGTCCATCCTAAAGGAGATCAGTCCTGAATATTCATTGGAAGGACTGATGATGAAGCTGAAACTCCAGTACTTTGGCCACCTGATGTGAAGAGCTGACTCATTGGAAAAGACCCTGATGCTGGGAAGGATTGAAGGCTGGAGAAGGGGACGATAGAGGATGAGATGGTTGGATGGCATCACTGATTCAATGGACATGAGTTTGAGCAAGGCCCAGGAGTTGGTGTTGGACAGGGAAGCCTGGTGTGCTGCAATCCATGGGATCGCAAAGAGTCGAACATGACTGAGTGACTAGACTGAACTGAATCCTTCAAAATTTCTGACTACTGAAGGCCCTCTTTATTATTCTTAGCATTCTTATGTTCATATTAAAACACACACAGAGAAGTCTCTACTTCTCTGGTGGTCCAGTGGTTAAGAATTCACCTTGCAATTCAGAGGATGGGGATTTGACCCCTGGTTGGGGAACTAAGATCTCGCACACCCCCAAGGGGCAACTAAGCCTGCGGGCCACACCCGGAGAGTCCGTGTGCTGCGAAGAAAGGTCCCCCACACTGCAACTAAGGGCCCACACAGCCAACAAATGGATATTTAAACTTCTCCACCACCACACGGACACCCTTGTCTATCATTTCTAGATTTTGGTAGGAAGGGAATGTAGGTGCCTCTTCTTAGTCCACTATTGTGGTCTAAAATCTCCATCCTGAAAGAAGTTGAAAGCATGAGAGTGGGAAGAAATATATTTCCATATACAAGTGTGGCAGACTCTCTTCATCGCCTACTCAGCAGACATTTTCCCACCTTTCTGTCTGCCAACTGAACCTTAATTTTGTAGCAGATGGAAATCACTGGATATCAGAGAATTATACCTAAATCCTGAAACAAAGGAATAAATTACAGTTGATCAAAACTATTCCCAATTAACCCCTTTTCCCTGTACCAGCTGTTGGCTTAGGGTGAGCATGTAACCCAATTGGGGCCAATGAAATGCAAAGGAAAGTCTTGGAGTGAAGAGTTTGAGATCATGCCTTCTTGGGTAACAAAACAGAACCCCCAGAGGAGAAAGCCCCTTTGTTCTCAGTCCTTTTCTACTGTAAGTAAGTGATGCACTGGGGACCTCCCTGGTGGTCCAGTGGTTAAGATTTTGCCTCCCAGTGCAGGGAGTGCAGGCTCCATCCCTAGTCAGGGTGCTAAGATCCCACATGCCTTGTGGCCAAAAAACCAAAACATGCAACAGAAGCAATACTGTAACAAATTCAATAAAAACAAGAAAAAAAGAAGTGATGCCTGGAGCTGCTATAGCTATCTTGTGATCTTGAGGTACAAGCACAAAAAAATAAAGAGCAATAGAAACAGGATAAGTACTTACTGAAAGTGCTGAGCTATTGAATGACTGTTGATTAAGAAAACAATAAATGTCCTGATGGTTAAAGTCACTGATGTCCGATTTTCTGTTACTTTTACTTGTGTTTGAATATACCATGTGAATTTTTTCTGATAATATTCTAGAGTAATATAGATTAAAATTGACTTCTAATATTTCTTACATTTCACTTTTATTCCCTCAGATTTAAACCTGGAGAGTCAGCCAAAAATCTCAGTTTGTTCAATAAAGGAGTCTAAAACCAGCATCTCAAAGAATATTGTTTTTAGAAAACCTGCAAAAGTGATTTTCAATTTAGATCAAATTGCACAGAATTCAAACCTGGAACAACCATGGAAGAAAAATCTTTTAGAAAGAGTGCAGGCAAGAGCCCAGGCAATGCATCAGAAAATCATAGATAGGGAAAATCTGAAGAAGGAACTAGAAAAAAAGGCTGAAGAAAAACTCCCCAGGGATAATTTGGCCAAAGAGTGGTTTAATACTGAAAATACAACACTGAGCACTCGTGCGTATTTGCTCGACAAACTTCTACCCACCTTAGTTCCTGGAATGGAAAGAATGTTAATGCAAGTGGAAAAGAAGAAGCTTTTGGCAGATGTTGATATTCCCACCAAGTTTGATCCAATTAACCATTTGGGAGAATCCTTAATGAGAAACAACCCTAATTATATCAAAGATTCAGAACTGTCTGGTTATCAGAGGGTGATGAGAGATATCTCAGAAGACCTGAAGATATATGTTCCGAACACTACTTACAACAGGTACAATTTGTTGGTGTTTTCAGTTGATGATCTAGCTCTCCTTATGTTGAAAAGCAAGTAGAAAAAAATATAATAATAAAAACAGGATTTTAAGTAATTTTGTGAGAAAGGACTTATGAGCTACTACTATGGGTTTCACTATTTATGAGACACTATGAAGACTAACGAGGTTTGCTAAGTTCCCTGTATTCATGAGTTTAGTTATCTCACTAGGATCCCAAGTGTATATTTATCTGTTTCTTATCTGTCCTCTTGTACTGGAAAGTAAGCTATATGAGAGGAAGCACTTTCTGGAATTTAACTTTCCCGATAGGTAATACGTTCATCTGGTTCAAAAGCTCAAATGTATAAAGTGGTAAGGGACTTCCCAGGTGGCTACCAGTGCAGTAGTGAAAAATCTGCCTACCGATGCAGGAGACGCAGGAGACTGGGGCTCCATCCCTGGGTCAGGAAGATTCCCCTGAAGGAGGAAATGGCAACCCACTCCAGTATTCTTACCTGGGAAATCCCATGGACAGAGGAGCCTGGCGGGCTCTAGTCCATGGGGTCCTAAAGAGTCAGACATGACTCAGCAACTGAGCACACATAAAGTGTTTAACACCAGAAACTTTCTTTCCCATTCTTTAAAAATTATTTATTTATTTGCTGCATTGGGTCTTGGTTGCATCATATGAGATCTTTCATTGTGGTGCATGGACTCTCTCTGGATGCCCACAGGCTCAGTAACTCCCCAGCATTTGGGATCTTAGTTCCCCAGACCAGAGATCAAACTCGCATCCCCTACATTGGAAGGCAGATTCTTAACCACTGGACCACTAGGGAAGACTCTCTCTCCCATTCTTATCCTCCACCCACCCAGTGCTCCACCTCAGCTATAAATAACTATTGTTCCTAATTTTCAGTACATCCTTCCAAGTTTCTTAGTGTACTCATGCATGTGTGCTAAGTCGCTTCAGCCACGTCCGACTCTTTGCGACCCCATGAACTGTAGCCTGCCAGGCTCCTCTGTCCATGGGATTCTCCAGGCAAGAATACTGGAGTGGACTCCCATTTCCTCCTCCCGGGGGTCTTCCCAACTCAGGGACTGGACCCGCATTTCTCATGTCTCTGCATTGGCAGGGGGGTTCTTTACCACTGGGAAGCCCTAATGTACACATAAGCGAATGCAAATATGCATTCTTAATTTTCTTCCTTTTATCCAAAGCATGTGAATAAGTTAAAAATATTTTCCTCGATCTTTCACCTGCCATTTATTTTGTGCCATGCAGAGGATTTTTTGTTTCTATGTGGTCAAGTTTATTTACTTTTATTTTACAGCTTCTGGGCTTTGAGTCATTGCTATATTTCATTTCAAGAAGTTAAAAGAATTATCATGTGTTTTATTCTGGAATGACCATCGTTTTGATTGTCATTTTAAATATTGAACCATCTAGAATGTATACTAGTGTAGGATTTAAAATATGACTCTAGTTTTCTCCTTTTCCAAATGGCTACATAGTGAACCCAATAACATAATATAGAATAGTCTATATTTGTTCTTCTTTTCTAATCACTGCATTGTTACTGTGTGGTTAGTTTTCAATATGAATTTTAGGATTGATTTATCTACCTGAAAAAAGCTGGGAGAGAGAACACCAAAACAAATGTTATAAGGATTTTTATTGAAGTCAGATTAAATTTATTAACTTAGGGGAAATCAACATCTTTAATAAATGACATGCATATCTATCTGGTAATGTGTATCTATCCATTTGCTTGTCTTATTCTGTATCAGTCTGAGTGTTGTCTTCATTTTGTAGGAAGATCATGAAAGCATTTTTTAAAGTATTTAAAGATGTTTTCTTTGCCTAGATTATTAGAATTAGAGTTTCATTTTCCTTGGGCAAAAACCCAAGATCCATATGTCAATGTATGACAGTGTCAGGCTTTTGTAGAATATTCATAAATCCTAGGGATGCTTAACAACAGCACAATGTCTATTGACTTAAAGTTTGAATACCCAGAAATCTTAGCAAAAACAGTCCTGCTTTTAAATCCTCTGAACTGTATCATTGTTTGCATTGTTCTCAAGCCATTAGAGAGCTTTGGAGAAGCCCATTCATTTCAGGAATGAGAGTTTTCCTTATTTATGCTAAAGAAAGAGGACAAATAAAATTTTTGTTTGGTTTGTCAAGACTTAATCTTCTAATGATAATGTTAAAGTGTTCATTTGACTCAACCTGATGCAAAACATTTTCATCTGCCTACTTCTCTGAACAAAAAGGGATTCCTCTTTCTCAGGGTCTAAGTACAACAGATAGAGAAGATACTCCTTACTGATTTGGAGTGATTTATATAGTGGTAACCAGTTATCTAAAATATAAAATATCACTGCTATTTGTAAGTTTTATATATGCAGTATATTTTATTGCTTTTCCTCAGGGTTCCTGAAAACAAGTATAGAATTGGGGTGGACTATAATTCTTATATGTAAATTTGCAAAACTGATAAGGGGGTTAGGTTTGTGTCATTTTGCTTTTCTTTTCGCATCTTTTAGTATCTTTTCCTTATGATTCTGGATCCCTGCAATTCTTGGGAATGCATATTCTTTATCACTACTGCCTTATTGTGAATTAATAATGAAAAATATTTGCCCTAAAAGCAAAATTGCAAGCTTTCAATAGCCTGATAATGATGATGGTTACACATATTTATGGGGCTTCCCAGGTGGTACTAGTGGTAAAGAACTTGCCTCCCAATGCAGGAGACCCAGCTTCAATCCCTGGGTTGGGAAGATCCCAAGATCCCCTGGAGGAGGGCATGGCAACCCACTTCAGTGTTCTTTCCTGGAGAATTCCATGGACAGAGGAGCCTGGCGGCAACAGTTTGTGTGGTCACAAAGAGTTGGACATGACTGAGTGACTAACGCTTTCATTTTCACACATATTTATACATGTGTTAAAATGTGTACAACTATGCACCAAAAAAGGTTAATTTTACTGTATGATATCTTTAAAAATAAAAAAATAAGCACCAAAAAAAGAATTACAGAGACATTATTAATGTTCGAATTTCACACTCTTGCAGAGAAGCAGGACCTATAATACTATAGATTTCCCCATTTTCTCCACCAGTCCTGCTCCTAATTCTTAATGTTGAAAGAACAGAGGTAGAGTTCCTGAGTCAAGTTCACTCCACTAGGGCTGGATATCTGGCACAACACCTGACAAGATGTGGTGGTTATGGAATATTAATACCTAAAAATATTCAGGATGTCCAGTTCTAACTGGACATGGAACAACAGACTGGTTCCAAATAGGAAAAGGAACCAGTATATTGTCACCCTGCTTATTTAACTTATATGCAGAGTACATCATGAGAAACGCTGGGCTGGATGATGCACAAGCTGGAATTAAGATTGCTGGGAGAAATATCAATAACCTCTGATATACAGATGACACCACCTTTATGGCAGAAAGTGAAGAAGAACTAAAGAGCCTCTTGATAAAAGTGGGAGAGGAGAGTGAAAAAGTTGGCTTAAAACTCAACATTCAGAAAACTAAGATCATGGCATCTGGTCCCATCACTTCATGGGAAATAGATGGGGAAACAGTGGAAACAGTGGAAGACTTTATTTTTGGGGGCTCCAAAATCACTGCAGATGGTGACTGCAGCCATAAAATTAAAAGATGCTTACTCCTTGGAAGAAAAGTTATGACCAACCTAGACAGCATGTTAGAAAGCAGAGACATTACTTTGCCAACAAAGATCCGTCTAGTCAAGGCTATGGTTTTTCCAGTAGTCATGTATGGATGTAAGAGTCAGACTATAAAGAAAACTGAGCACTGAAGAATTGATGCTTTTGAACTGTGATGTTGGAGAAGACTCTTGAGAGTCCCTTGGACTGCAAGGAGATCCAACCAGTCCATCCTAAAGGAAATCAGTCCTGAATGTTCATTGGAAGGACTGACATTGAAGCTGAAATTCCAATACTTTGGCCACCTGATGTGAAGAACTGACTCACTGGAAAAGACCCTGATGCTGGGAAAGATTGAAGGCAGGAGGAGAAGGGAATGAGAGAGGATGAGATGATTGGATGGCATCACCAACTCAATGGACATGCGTTTGAGTCAACTCCAGGAGTTGGTGATGGACAGGGAGGCCTGTGGCATGCTGCAGTCCATGGGGTCACAAAGAGTCAGGTACGACTGAGTGACTGAACTGATTCAAGCTGTCCAGAAATTCCTAGGATTTGCCAGATAGTCTACTGATTCATTTTAAACTACTCAGCAACTGATATCCTTAGGCGAACCTGTCATTGTACCTTGTATCAGGAACCTCATTTCATAATAAGATATATGTTGAATAAACAGAAGAAAGAAACTAAGAGTTAAGTATAATAATTAAGTAGATATATATGTATTTTTATAGGAATACTCATCACAGGAATAATATGAAAATGCTTCAAGAATGGCGAGAAGTCCAGCTTAGCTTTGTGAAACCAAGACAATCAGAGCTTAAAAACAAACAAAAACTGAGCTTACTAACTTGCCAGGCAAAGGAATCTATACCAGTGAAGAAATCACTCACTAGTTTGCATAGAGGGAAGATTCTAGAGTTTTTAAGTGTTAGGAAGGGAGAGTTATAGTGGTTATACTTGTAACAGTTAAAAACAGTCACACTGTATATAGGATAGAATGAGTCCATAGGTTTGTACACAATTGATTAAAACAAGTACTATTGTTTAACAGCTGAAAAAGAGGCTTCAGTTAGGTCTAGCAATGGTCTTTGGGTCGCTCAAAGTTCATGGTCTATTATCCACTTAAGCTGACTAGAACCAGTTTTTATGAAATACAACATTCAGTTTTGATATAATCTAGGCAAATTCTCCAAGTGGAAGATTTTCCTAACACAGCTTAAATGGATGGATAGATTTGGATTGTGACAGTTAGGGCAAGAAAGCATTTTTACTTCTATTCTTTAAGTAGTTAGATTTATATCATACTCTTAAAGATCTCAAAACATTTAAGATGGAGAGACGATGTTTTCAGCTGTGCTTGGTCTTTGTTGCAACGTGCCAGAGCTTCTCTAGTTGTGGCACACGGGCCTCATTGCCCCATGGCATGTGGGATTTTAATTCCCTGATCAGGGATCAAACCAACATCACCTGCATTGGAAAGCAGATTCTTAACCACTGGACCACCAGCGAAGTACTGTGGAGACTGTTTTATTAACTAGCTTTGGTTGCATAACAAAATATCTTGAAACTTGAGTGGCTTAAGTAAACAGTCATTTATTTGCTCATGATTTTATGAGTTGGTAACTTTGGACTGGGCTCATGGCTCATCTCTGCTCCACATGGCATCACTCATACATTACAGTGAAATGGCAATTGATAGTCATCTGGCTATTAGTTGGCTGACTGTCGGAAAAGCAGTGGAGCAGGTTAGCCTAGGCTTATTCCAAGGTGGTGGTGCAAAGGCTCTTAAGTTTAATAAAACAGAGCAAACTCCAATGTTTAAGCACATTGATTCCTTTTTTTCCCCCTGTTTTATTGTGACATAATTTTTGTTATATAAGTTTTATTGTGATATAATTTATAGCACTTTTCAACTTTCTGCTTCCTGTGTTTGCTAATGGCCCATTGGCCAAAGCAAGTTACATGGCCACAGCCAGACACACTAGATGCAGAAATAGACTATAATTCTTAATGGGAGGAGCTACAAAACTACATTGCATACAAACAGACATGCTCACATGAATGGAAAGAATTTGTGACAATTTTCACATTTTACCACATTGTAGTTTTGTTTTGTTTTTCCTTTCCAATCTCATTAAAAGTAGATTGTGGACTTATAATCTGCTTACAGGCTATGTCTATCCTATACTACAATACCCTAAGTTAAGAGTTTTGGAGGCTATGAAATTCTGTTGATTAGATATCCTCTTGAGGTAATGCAGACCACAAAAGAGAAATTTTATTCAGTCCCTGAATGAGTTATATTGTAAATTAAAAATCCATCTGGATTGTATTTAGAGCCTCCTGTGCAATGCCCCTGAAGCACAAAACCAGGTTCTGTTTCTAAATGTGGACATTAATAAGAGGGAGGAAATGATGTCTGAACTGAGACCTAAAGGCTGTGGAGGATCTAGCCAAATGAAGAACGGGAGGAAGACTTTTCAGGCAGATGGAACTGACAAACTCAATTTTGTTAATCGATTTTGATTGATACACATGAAAATCTGGAGATACCCAGTACTTATTACACAATGTCACTTACCTGTTCTGCATTGGACCCTAAGCTTTACAATGGTAGGATCCATAGTAGGTTCTCAGTAAATGTTTGTGTAATGAGTGAATAAGAAACTCAGTGAGTGTGAATGAGTGAATAATGAGAAAAAGCTCTAAGAAATACACAGACTAGAGAATCAGGAAGGAAAGACAGGAATTGAGAAGAGAGCTGTATAGAAGCTCCCCAGGTGGCACAGTGGTAAAGAGTCCACCTGCCAATGCCAGAGACTCAGGAGACCCTTGATTCAAACCGGAATCAAGATTGCCAGGAGAAATATCAATAACCTCAGATATGCAGATGACACCACCCTCATGGCAGAAAGTGAAGAAGAACCAAAGAGCCTCTGGATGAAAGTGAAAGAGGAGAGTGAAACAGCTGTCTTAAAACTCAACATTCAAAAAACTAAGATCACAGCATCTGGTCCCATCACTTCCTGGCAAATAGATGGGGAAACAATGGAAACAGTGACAGACTTTATTTTCTTGGGCTCCAAAATCTCTGCAGATGGTGACTGCAGCCATAAAATTAAAAGACACTTGCCCCTTGGAAGAAAAGCTATGACAAACCTAAACAGCATATTAAAAAGCAGAGACATTACTTTGCTGACAAAGGTCCATACAGTCAAAGTTATGGTTTTTCCAGGAGTCATGTACGGATGTGAGAGTTGGATCATAAAGAAAGCTGAGTGCCAAAGAATTGATACTTTTGAACTGTGGTATTGGAGAAGACTCTTGAGCGTCCCTTGGACTGCAAGGAGATCAAACCAGTCAATCTTTAAGGAAATCAATCCTGTATACTCACTAGAAGGACTGATGCTGAAGCTGAAGTTCCAATACTTTGGCCACCTGATGAGAAGGGCTGACTCTTTGGAAAAGACCCTGATGCTGGGAAAGATTGAAGGCAGGAAGAGAAGGGGACGACAGAGGACGGGGTGGTTGTGTTGCAGGAAGGGGGACCTCTTTCAGGACCCAAAACTGGGCTCTTGTCTAACACTCAGAAATGAATTGTCCGAGGAGACACACGTTCTGAAAAAGCAAGAGATTTTATTGGGAAAGGGCACCCAGGTGGAGAGCAGTAGGGTAAGGGAACCCAGGAGAACAGCTCTGTCACATGGCTTGCAGTCTCGGGTTTTATGGTGCTGGGATTAGTTTCCAGGTTGTCCTTAGCCAATCATTTTGACTCGGAGTCCTTCCTGGTGGTGCACACCTTGTTTAGCCAAGATGGATGTCAGAGAGAAGGATTCTGGGAGGTGGTGGGACAGGTGGTGTCTCTTTTTGACTTTTCCCAAACTCTTTCCGTTGGTGGAGGCTTATTAGTTCTCTGTTTCTTACCAGGACCTCCTGTTGTAAAACAACTCATGTAAATGGTTACTATGGTGCCTGGCCAGGGTGGGTGGTTTCAATCAGTGTGCTTCCCCTAACAGTTGGATGGCATCACTGACTTGATGGACCTGAATTTGAGCAAACTCCAGGAGATGGTGACAGACGGGGAAGCCTGGCTTGCTGCAGTCCATGGTGGCAAAAGAGTCACACATGGCTGAGCGACTGAACAACAACAAGAGACCAGGGTTCAATCCTTGGTTTGGGAAGACCGCCTGGAGCAGAAAATGGCTACCTACTACAGTATTCTTAACCTGGAAAATCCCATGGACAGAGGAGCCTGGCAGGCTCCATGGGGTCGCAAAGAGTTGGATAGCACTGAGCTACTGAGCACACACGCCTGCTGTCTAAAGAGAGTGAGGTGGGGAAAGGGAGAGATAGACAGATAAAGCAGCAAAGGGAGAAAGATAGGGGAAGTGAAGGAGAGCCAGCTGAGAAGAGACTGAGGCTTCTGAGACAAGTGGTGAGGTTTGGCGGGTTAGAAGTAACATCAGAGGAATTTAGCACTTCCTTTAAACTGCTAATTATCTTCCAGCAGTTCAGAAACCAGCCCTTCTACACTATTAAACAACTTGCCTGGGGGTATTCCCTGTCTATCCAGTTCTCTGGTTGGGGAGCTAAAGTCCAAGATCTCTCATGCCTAGAGGCCAAAAAACCAAAACCAAACAGAAACAATATTGTAACAAATTCAATACAGACTTTAAAAAAACACCTGCCTGTTTTTTATTTTCAAACTTGAAATTTTATTTTTGAAAACTTCTTTTCTTACAGAAGTTTGAAGTCCTTATATGGGCATAAAGTAATGATTTAGATTTATATTATTTCTCTTGGATTATTGTTTGTTGTTGTTTAGTCGCTAAGTTGTGTCAAATTCTTGTGACCCAACAGATAGTAGCCTCACCTAGCTCCTCTGTCCTTTGAATTTCTCAGGCAAGAATACTGGAGTAGGTTGCCGTTTCCTTCTCCAGGGGATCCCCGACCCAAGGATTGAATCTGCATCTCCTGCCTGCATCTCCTGCATTGGCAGGCAGACTCTTTACCACTGAGCCACCTGGGAAGCCCCTCTTGAATTATTAGTAGTGTTGCTTGCTCAGTCATGTCTGACTCTTTGGGAACCCATCGACTGTAGCCTGCCAGGCTCCTCTGTCCATGGGATTCTCCGGGCAAGAATCCTGGAGTGGGTTGCCATTCCCTTCTCCAGATGATCTTCCTGACTCAGGGATTGAACTTGGATCTCCTGAATTGCAGGCAGACTCTTTACCATTTGAGCTACAAGTCTCTGTATTAATCCCTCTTGGATTATTAGAGTTCTCCAATTTACCAGTTCCTGATCAGAAGTCTTTTGCACTTCAAAATCTGTCAGATTGCCTTAGTCTTTTCTTTGAAAAATGAAAGAAAGTGAAAGTCACTCAATTGTGTCTGACTCTTTGCGACCCCATGCACTGTACAGTCCTCGGAATTCTCCAGGCCAGAATACTGAAGCCTTTCCCTTCTCCAGGGGATCTTCCCAACCCAGGGATCGAACCCAGGTTTCCCTCATTGCAGGCAGATTCTTTACCAGCTGAGCCATAAGACGACCTGACTCAAACATTATCTGACAATTATGTTTGAAACCGAAAGCTACTTTTATTATTCTGAACCATTTTGGTGTTTCAGTCAAAACCTGTCTGGTGGTTTTTGAAGTCCTAATATGGATGATAAACATAGGGATGACTAAAACCACAGTTCTTCCCCCATTTTCAACCTGAGTGATGCAACTCTGTCTGAGTAGAATGTAACTATTCTGCTTAGGGGCTGTCAAAAGTATTTGACTCTGGCCAGATAAAAGATATTGGCAATAAGTATTCCTGAACAGAAATCAAAAGTTGGATCCAAGGGATCAGAACTACCTGAGATGCATGTTATAAATGCAGTTTCCAGTCTCCCTACCTAGACTTGGAATCAAAGTCTTTTCAAGATGATTTCTGTGTCCAGGGAAAAAAGAGGCCCACAACCCTAAGGCTTTAGTATGTTCAATCTTACCTTTATACATGGCAGCTTCTAGGGCTATTTTAGTACTTCTTAATTACAGTATTTCATTGAGTAAAATAAGGCCGACCTCTATAAAAAGTCAACTAATAGTAGCAGGCAGCTTATGATAAATGCCAAATTGAGTATGTGCTACGGGAAGGAGGGAATCTCTGCAGGCTTAAATGACGATCTCATGGAGAAAGAGAGGTCGAAAATTTAAATAAGGCTCTGAACTCTGAACGCTGCCATTTGAACAATCTGAATCAAATCCAATAATCTTAACACAACATGTCTTCTATTTCTATATCCTTCAGAGTATCCAAGATGAAGGAGAATATTAAACAGCAACGAGAACAAAAAGAATACTTAAACGATGTCAAGGCCAAGGTGGCCAACGCACGGAAACAGGCTCTGCAGGAGCAGTTCAATGAGTGGATTCTAGACCCCAAAGGAATGATTCCGATGGTAGTGGTAAGGAAGAGGGTACCTGTGAAGGCTAGGTGGGATGGGTGGTAAGAGTGATTGCCAGATACTGAGCAATCTAGAGTGCTTCTAGAGTGCTAGAAACTTCGCTCTAAATTGTCAGTCTTGCTGAGGTAAATCTAGCCCACGAAAGTAAATTTTGTCAATTTTCTCTTAAGCATTAAAAAGAAAATTCTAGGTAGAATTCCAAAATATTAACTCTGGCTGAATTTCACAAACTCTTCATTATAGACAGACATAGCTTCTATTTGTTCTTTTGTATGTGTGACTAAATTACTTCTATGGACTGAACAACCATGTCCTTTTTGTGGTGTGGAGGTGGGGTGATGTGGGCGGCACCATGCAGCTTGTGGGGTTTTAGTTCCCTGACCAGGGATGGAAACAGGGCCCTCAGCAGTGAAAGCATGGAGTCCTAACTGCTTTACCACCAGGGAATTCCCTAAAAGACCATGTCATTAGCTCCAGAAAATAACTGTGCTCTAAGAGTTAAATATGTTCTCTTAGGTATATGTAGGTGCTTCCCAGGTGGCACCAGTGGTAAAGAATCTGCCTGCCAATGCAAGAGATGTAGCAGACTTGGGTTTGATCCTTGGGTTGGGAAGATCCCCTGGAGTAGGAAATAGCAACCCACTCCAGTATTCTGCCTGGGAAATTCTATGGACAGAGAAGCCTGATGGGCTACAGTCCATGGGTTCACAAAGTCAGACATGACTGAGCACACACATACACCCAGGTATATGTAGATGTGACAATAATTGTTGGTTATATACAATACTAAGCATATTTCCAGTTCAAAGTGAATTGCTAAAAATACACCAAGGAGGACAAGCCTCAGATTGGAAGAAAATATTTACAAAAGACATGGCTGATAAAGGATAATTATCCAAAATATACAAAGAGCTCTTGAAATCAACGATAAGAAAACAAATATTTAAAAGATTTAAAAACGGACAAAAGACCTGAACAGACCCTTCACCAAAGATATACAGATGGTGAATAAGAATATGAAAAGATGTTCCTCATGTGTCATTGAGGAAATGCAATTGAAAACAGCCATGAGATACCACTACACACCTATCAGAATGACCAAAACCCAGAACACTGACAACACCAAAGCTGGCAAAGATGTGCAGCAACAGAAACTCTCATTCATTATTGGTAGAAATACAAAATGGTATGGCCACTTTGGAACACAGCTTGGTAGTCTCTTATGAAACTGAACATACTCTTACCATATGATTGAGCCCTGGTAGAGGATCCTTTGTATTTACCCAAAGGAGTTGGAAATTCAGGTCCACACAAAAGCTGACACATGGATGTTTACTGCATAATTAACAATCAGCAAAACTTGGAAGCAAACAAGATGTCCTTCAGTTTGTAAGTCACTTCAGTTGTGTCCAGCTCTTTCTGACCCCATGGACTGTAGCCCACCAGACTCTTCTGTCCATGGGATTCTCCAGGCAAGGACACTGGAGCAAGTTGCCATGCCCTCCTCCAGGGGATATTCATGACCCAGGGATTGAATCTGCATCACTTATGTTTCCTGCATTGCAGGTAGATTCCTTACCACTAATGCCACCTGGGAAGCCATCCTTCAGTGGGTGAATAATAAATAAGTATGGTACATCCAGATAGTGGAATATTATTCTGTGCTAAAAAGAAATGAACTATCAAGCCATGAAAAGATGTGGGAGAACCTTACATACATATTACTAGGTGAAAGAAGCCAATCACATATACAATATGAATCTAATTCTATGACATTCCAGAAAAGGCAAAATTATGAAGACAGGAATGGTGAGGTGTGGACAGAGATGAATAGACAGAGCACAGAAGAGTTTTAAGGTGGTGAAACAATTCTGTATTACATAATGATGGATACATGTCATCACATAATTTTCAAAACCCATAGTTATACATAAACTATGGACTTTGGGTAATGAGGTTCCAGTGTAAGTTCATTGGTTGTAACAAATGTACCATTGTGATGGGGGATGTTGATAGAGGAGTTAAGCCATATATGTGATGGGGTGAGGGCAGGGAGTATACGGAAACTCTATCTTCTGGTTAATTCTGCTGTGAACCTAAAACTGATCTGAACAATAGTATTATTTAAAAAAAAATAGGTAAAGAGGAGCTCTGAAATTTTATTTTCTCATTGAAGAATGAGGAATTACAGAGAATTCTTTGGATTGCCAAGCTTGTTGCCAAAGGTGTGTTAGCTCCATCATGCCCAGTGTCCAAGGATTGTTGGAAATTTCCTTGGAGTGGGCAAATGGAATCCTATCAGCATCCCAGTTCTCACACAAAAGTGTTGAAAATCACTGAGGAAATACATGCAAAAGTTTTATATACTTTGAAATATGCTATAAACTAGATGTTAACTGTTACTATTTCTGTGCCTGGGTCAGAAGAATTACTGAAAAGAATTAAACTGAAAGACTATAGATGGCTTTTATTCTGAAATACTAAATATATGGTAACTGAAAAGTAACATATGGTCTCTTTGATTTGCAGATTCAGAATGTTCTTCATGAATTTTTTCAAAGTCCAGATTTGCAGCTTGGTAAGCCTGCCTCTTACTACAGCATTTATATTTCTTTCTCTCTCTCTCTCTCTCTCTCTCTTTTTTTTTGGAGGGGGAGGATGCTGCATTAAGATGAAGAGCCGATATTGAGTTAGAAGTTATCAAAGCTCTTACAGATGTTTTCAGCTCCTTTGCTCTTTCCAGATGAAGAATGTAGAACAGCAGAGATGCAGTTGGTGAATTTTAATTCTTTTAGCCAATTGGCCCATTTTATTACCACTATTTGGTAATAACCCTTACTATTGAGAGAGTAAATTCCTAGACAGGTTGATAAGAAGTCTGGAGTCCCTGAGGAGGAGGAGAAAGGGGTCTGGAATTCTCAAAGAGGAGGAAAGGACAAACCTCTTTTTTTTCTTTACATTCCTTAGTCTTAGTCACATAAACTGTTTTTTTTCCCTCTGAGCCTGGAACTGTTGATTACACACAAACAACTCAGTTTAAACTCTGTACTAGGGATTATAAAACAACAATGTATCCTGCTTAAGGACAGTTTCTCCTTCCTGAAAACCTTCTGACTAATCCTGATATTTTAGAATGTTTATTATGGGAGTGGGTCTGGTAGGACCTTTCTATTGTTAAATTCTAATCCTGTTATCTTAAAATGTAAATTGTGGGAGTGGGTCTGGTAAAATTTTTACAACCTTGAGACATTCTTTTGATTTATTGTAATAACTAATTAAAATAGTATGGACCTAACAGAAGGCGAAGATATTAAGAGGTGGCAAGAATACACAGAAGAACTGTACAAAAAAGATCTTTAGGACCCAGATAATCACGATGGTGTGATCACTCATCTAGAGCCAGACATCCTGGAATGTGAAGTCAAGTGGGCCTTAGAAAGCATCACTACGAACAAAGCTAGTGGAGGTGATGGAATTCCAGTTGAGCTATTTCGAATCCTGAAAGATGATGCTGTGAAAGTGCTGCACTCAATATGCCAGAAAATTTGGAAAACTCAGCAGTGGCCACAGGACTGGAAAAGGTCAGTTTTCATTCCAATCCCAAGGAAAGGCAATGCCAAAGAATGCTCAAACTACCACACAATTGCACTCATCTCACATGCTAGTAAACTGATGCTCAAAATTCTGCAAGCCAGGCTTCTGCAATACGTGAACATACTCAAGCTGTTCAAGATGTTAAAGCTGGTTTTTGAAAAGGCAGAGGAACCAGAGATCAAATTGCCAACATCTGCTGGATCATCAAAAAAGCAAGAGAGTTCCAGAAAAACATCTATTTCTGCTTTATTGACTATGCCAAAGCCTTTGATTGTGTGGCTCACAATAAACTGTGGAAAATGCTGAAAGAGATGGGAATACCAGACCATCTGACTTGTCTCTTCAGAAACTTGTATGCAGGTCAGGAAGCAACAGTTAGAACTGGACATGGAACAACAGACTGGTTTCAAATAGGAAAACGAGTATGTCAAGGCTATATATTGTCACCCTGCTTATTTAACTCGTATGCAGAGTTCATCATGAGAAATGCTGGGCTGGAAGAAGCACAAGCTGGAATCAAGATTGCCAGGAGAAATATCAATAACCTCAGATATGCAGATGACACCACCCTTATGGCAGAAAGTGTAGAGGAACTAAAAAGCCTCTTGATGAAAGTGAAAGAGGAGAGTGAAAAAGTTGGCTTAAGGCTCAACATTCAGAAAACTAAGATCATGGCATCTG